>PVKA01025058.1:0-33420 GCA_004027165.1 Ctenomys sociabilis
TTGGACAAGATATTAAGTTGGCTTCTAGTACTATGGACAAACACTAGGGAGATAATAAGGTAGAAAGTAATAATTATTGAATCTGTTATATAATTCAGCCATAAAAATAAGATAAGTATATAGCTACACTCTCTTCATTCACTGATTAGTGGCGTCTGCTATAATAATGTGTGTAAGTATAATATCATGTATGCACCTTGTACCACACCAATACATTACGAAAAGTTTGTAATGTATTAATTTATCAAATCTGTCCTGTTAATTTGCCTTGAAACTGTCTCATTGCTATTTGTTCTTCAATAAAAATAATAAAAAAACAAAAATAAAATAAAAAATAAAATTAAGTTATTTAATTTTAATACAAAATAGGCTGTTGTTCATTATTCAAGTGATATGACTGGGAAAATTTTCACAGGAATTCAAGTCAAAGCAAAGAGCACAAAAATGGTGTTTCTAGATTTATTTATTCATTGATTTATTGCTCTGGGAATCGCACTCAGGGCCTTGTACTTGCCAAACAGGCATTATGCCACTTAGCTATATACTCAGCTCCTTTCTTCATAAGGTTTAATGTTTAATGATTCTGTCATATTCTTTTTTTATTTTTTAAACAATAAAAAATGATAAAATAAAACTTCAGAAGTGATATAGAACTCACCAATGGCTGTGGTATTGCTTAATATTATCTTCTATTTTGTTGTTTAAGCTACCACGTACAAAACTGCAAAATCGGTTTAAAAAAAGTTACAGGAAATTTTTAAAAAGAAGAAAAATAAAATAAAATGTAAAAATTTAAGCATTGACTGATCATTTCAATAGACCAGCAGAAATCAATAGTAAAAATTTACAAACTCTCCTGAATATATATATAAATATATATTTTATCTTCATTCTTTCATCCTTTTTATTCCATTTTTTCCTTCCCATTGAACAGATTTTTCCCCCTTTCATATTATATATTGTACTTTTCAGATTATATTTACTCTTTCAGGTTCTCACACTAGTGAGGTTGACATTTGCACATGCAGGCCTGATTTATTTTACTTGCCAGTACAGTCTGTAGTTACATCCACCTACTTATAAAAGCCATGAATTTATCATTTTTACAGCTTAATAATACTCTGTTGTTTAAAATACATACTTTTATTGATTTTCAGTTGATGGACATATTTTCATAGCAAAATTATTCAAATTTTATAAATGTTTACATTAACTATAACAAAAAATGAAAATAATGTTGAATCAAAACTGCTTTGGGCAACCAGGGATTTAGCTCAGTGGCACAGCACCTACTTAGCTTGCTTAAAGTCCTGAGTTTGATTCAGTACCCAAACAAAACAAAGCAAAACAAAAACATTTCTTTGGGCAAATTTACACAGTTGAGAAAAGTCTGACTGGCTTAGTGGTAGACGATGTGCTTAGTATGTGCAGGGAGCTATATTTAATGGCTGGCCACAAGAGAATTACTCAAGACTATTTTGGGGCCAGTAAGATAGCTCAGTGGTCTAAAGTGCCTACCTAGGCAAGCTTAGGCAGGTGCTGAGGACTACAGCTCAATCCCCAGCACCACATGCTGCTCCATCCTCGTCCTCAGGGCAGGCTAAGCCAGCTCCCCCAAAATGAAAATGCAAGAAAAGACTATTTTTGATACAAAGATCTAGCAAAGATTGTAGGAAAGACATTTGTGTTTGCTATTGGTCTTTTTCTAAAGATAAAAGAAGAGGTTTCTTCATAGAATAAGTATTTTTAAAAACTGGAACTGAAAAGCTACTAAAGTTAGGCTCTTGCCCCAACCCCACAAACCCACTTCCCACTTTCACTCCTAAATCTGGATCTGAGTATAATAATTGATATGAATCAAAGGATGTCTTCTCTGAAAAAGATATGCCAGAGTTGAAAACATAAAGAATTTATTTAATGTATTTACATCTCAAAGGGACAGAGAAATAATGCAAAAAGAGATTTTTTTTTTCCTAGAGCAAATGCTTTAAAAATGATTGATCAAGAGCCCAAGATCAGAAACAAGTGACTTTTAAAATTTAGTTAAAGTGAAGCAACCTGAAGGACTTGGTCAGTTGCAAACATCTGACTGATTTTCATTAGCATTGCAGACATAGAATTTAAAACAAACTGTTGTACTCTGTACAAAATTGCTGCGAGTTATATATTCCAATATATAAAACCTTAGAAATGGCTATCCCATTATGTAAGAGGGCCTTAACTGTTCCAGCAAGTGTACTGGGCAATTAATTGCCTCTTTGTTAGATTAGAAATATTAATTCTGTTGCTTACCAATATATAAGTTCAGTCTAACCTCAGTTTCTCTTTCATCAAATTGCCTGATTTTTAGTGTTAGGTGCAAAGAATTTTCACCAAATTGAGTATTGATTATTATGCTGCCTTTTTCACACTAATTTTTAATAGGGATATTTTAATTTCAAAGACCTTTTAAATTTTTCTTCAGTGTTAGAGGTGATAAAGATTAGAAAGCCATACTATTTGAATAAAGATGAAACTGTTTACATACTGTAAAATCAAGCTGCTTCTACATTCACTAAAAGCAAATTAACGTCTCTATTTAAAGTAAACTTAAACCACATGTCTGAGGTACAGGACTGATTTAAATGGCATATCTGAGAGACCATTCTATGTGTTCTATTCTCTTTTAGAAAATTTGAAGAACAAAAACTGGAACTCTAGACCATTTTCTCTCTTTCTCTTTCTTTCTCTCTTTCTTTCTCTCTTTCTTTCTTTCTTTCTTTCTTTCTTTCTTTCTTTCTTTCTTTCTTTCTTTCTTTCTTTCTCTCTCTCTCTCTCTCTCTCTCTTTCCTTCTTTCTTTTTAAGCGGTGATGCAATATAAATTTACTTAGGAATTTTTAGAATGTGTGACAACTTACATACAATGATTTCTTTGTTCAGTTAACAATTAAATAATCTTTGGGCTTGTCAGATAGCTCAACTGACTAAAGCACCTACTTAGGCAGAGTGCAGCAGTCAGGATACGAGCCCTGGCATGCCAAGCTGGCCCCGCCCCCAGGGCATGGTGAGCTACTGATTGAGTTTGGGCATGGTGGAGCGCACTTGTAATCCTACTTGGGAGGTTGAAAACAGGAGAATCAGTGTGAGTCCAATCTACATAGTGAGACCTTGTAGTTCTTGTACACCCTATGCTAAATACAAAGCAAAAAACAATTTAATAATCTTCAAATAGTCTGACAATAGAGTATTTAGCTTTATTTTTCCATTTAAATTGTTATCTCAAGCACTCAGATTTATCTTAGGTCCAAAGGCACTTTAAGACTTTCACAACATTCTTAGCCACCAATAACAAGAACTGAGATCATAATTAAAACATTGATCCAACATGAATAAAAATTATAATTAAATATTGATCAGTTTTAAATTGGTATATCAATGATAAGATATTTTCATCCTTATAATTTTTCAGGTGTTTAGAATTTAATTATATTCCTTTTGTTTGTGTTCAGATACTGCAGAAAAGCTAGTGACTTAATATTTTTGTTTCATTTTGGAAAAAGCGACTAAATATTAACTTGCTTTTTTACACTCAAAACAGCTAGACTACTACTCTTTGATTGTACTGAAGTTACTAGCAAAGTCAGAGGCTATCATGTTGTGAGTTCTTCAGGTCTCCCTTTGAATAAAAATAAAGCATCATACAATAACGTGAGTGAAGCACTCGCAATCACGTTACCTAATCTTGTTTATGATGCTGTAGCACTCACTTTCAGAAAACCAGAGAAATATGTGTCCTCATTGTAGAAGTAATAAACTCAGGCAATTATGCATAATTATGGAGATTGAGTGCTAATTAAGGCTCAATTTCAATAATATCTGTGTCCCAAAAATCTTTTCAATTTTGTAGTGACATGAAAAAAAGATCAAGGTAACTCAAGGTACTAATCCTCACTATGATTAAAGATAAAATAGATTTGATTAGGGAGTTCAGTGTGTATGTCTCTCTCCCAGCAGCAGGGTATATTCAAAATATAAGGAGATAAAAATAGAGTCAAGAGTTATGAGTTATGAATATATACTGACTTAAAATTTAATCAATGGATACTGCAAACATGCATTATACTAATAAAAATTTAAAAAAAATAAAGTACAGCATTTCATCTTTAGGTGAAGTCAAAAGAGTGCATCTCCATTTACATTAGACTTTCATAGTTCTCTCTAATTTACATTTGAGAAAGTGCTTTTGTATCTTAAAACTGTACACCTTGTTGGGTCAAGCATGTAACTCAGAGGCTTAGGCACCAGCCTGACAAACACAAAGTCCCAATTTTGATCCTTGGTACAAACAAATATTACTGCATAAGTTACTTAAGCGGTATGTTAATTTTTTAACCAGTCCTGATTGATGTATCAACGACCATATACAAATTCAGTCAAGTAAAATAAATCTGTGCTTTAAGTCTAGCTATACTATCTAGTATGTGTGTAGTGTGACCTAATTCAAAACTTACAGTGTTTAGTTTCTATTTTTGTTAAGAAACAAATAGCAATGAGACAGTTGCAAAACCAATTAGTAGGACAGTTTCAATAATTAATACACTGCATGTTGTTGTCTTCATAGTGGTTATTAATAGTACAAGATGCAGACATGACATCCCATCCAAACACTATTAGTATGAATCTTTCTTCTCATTGAATTAAGAGAAAGTAACTGTATCTCTATCCTATTTTGTATACACAGATACAAAATGATCCTTCATTTGTATCCAGTTTTTTGTGTTCAGTTTTGTTAGAGCTCAGTATTCCATTATCATTTAAATATTGTAGGTGTGTGAATTCAGCAACATAGCTGCTGCTCCTTAGTGTGAGCCGGGTCGAGACAGGATGGTAGAGCTAATGCTCTGCGCTGTCAGCTGGGATCGAGCCTCAAGATAGAGGCTATGACCTCCTGGGGCTTGAAAGACTACATCAAAGCTGAAGCATCAGACTTTCTAAAACATTAAACACTATATAATGCAGATCACATTCTACATATCCTCTCTGCGTATGGCAGAGCAGCAAGTTTATCAGGGAAAAACGCATGCCACCTTCAAAGACCATCACCATCACCTCAGCTAGACCAATACACATTACTTAAGGCCAATTGAAGAATAAAGAAGTCCTAGCCAGCTCTCTACATAACAATACAAGGAAATAGGATCAGGCTCAGTCAAAATGGAGACAGTTGCTCTTCTTTCAAGGAGAGCTGCTCAGTGGGTCCTCCACAGTATACTAGGGTCATGCTTGGAATGCCATCATTCTGGTCTTCTAAATACATACTGCTTGCCATGACATACCAATTACTTTCTCTCAACTAAATGTTTGTTTAAAAAAAGGTAGTAAATGAAAACAAGAAATAAAATGTCATAGGACTGTCCTGCTACAATGCCATATATGGTTAAATTTCTAAATTTCTGTGTAAAATTTGCAATTGTTTATTCATAATTTTAAAATATTTTTAAATTTTTTTCTTCATTTTCTGTCTACAGGGACTTAAAGTTTAACATACCAATACTTGATGGAAAATACCTGTTCCATGTTACGTCTAAGATGTTTATATTCAGACAGATAGTGAGGTTAAGTTTAATTGCCTATGCTGTAGGGTAATAATAATAAACTTCTCTTCTGGAGGGTTAACAACCTAAATTTATGGATCAAAAATTAGAGAAAAAGAAGGGCTGTAAGGACAGCCAACATTTTGGCCCTAGCCTTTCAAGGTTAGTGAGGACTCAACATAGGAGAACCTGTACTGTAACAACCTATAACTCAATTGTGTCCCAAATTTACTGATCAAGGCAATTATAGGGCCACAGAGGAAAGTGACCGATGATGTAGAGTGTGCCTAAGGAGAGTCGCATGGAGAAAAAGCATTCTCTCAGGCTCTCACGTAGTGTATATTGGTCAAGCAATGGCTGTGGCTCATCTGCATGGGCTGACACTGACAAAGGATCTACAAACTATGGTGCAGCGTTTCTGGGTAAAGCCTGAAGAAATTTGACTGACTTTGTCAGATTCAGAAGTTCCATTTCTTGTTATATAAGTCTTGCTTTATCTCGATCTTAACCATCCAGCAGAAAAGTATAAATATAAAGTATAAAAGTAAAGCCATATTAATATGCTGTGCTATAAAAAGCTCAACTTCTGATGTTGCCAGTCCTACAGAAATCTCACTACTATTATGAACTACTGGAGTATATTGGAATATTCTGCTGAATTCATGTACCTACAATATTTAAATGCCAATATAATACCTTTCTCTGACTAAACAAAAAAGGGGATACAAATGAAGGACCATTTTGTATCTGTATATTCAAAATAGTTAAGATAGATATACAGCTACTTTCTCTTAATTCAATGAATAGAAAGATTTGTTCTAATAGTGCTTGTGGACAGGATATCTTGTCTGCATCTTGTACTATAAATTATCACAAAGAAGACAACAATGTGCAATACATTAATTATTGAAACTGTCCTACTAATCAGTTTTGAAACTCTCATTGCTATTAGTTCCTCAATAAAATTATTAAAAAATAAAAATAAATACCAAGATAAATTTTTGTATCCACTCTTCATATTTATCTCTATAAGTTTTACAAATGTGAAGTAATAAAATGTATTTATTTGGCCAACTGTCGACTCAATACAACTAATCATCATCAATACATTTTCAGTAATTTGCTTCTTTATTTAAAAGATGCATTAATTTTGATATGTAGCATTATGAAAGATTGTTTTTGTTGTTATCCATTTTATTGAATTAAGATACTCCATTATTTGTATAATTCATTTCATAATCATGTAGGTGATTTTTAGTTTTGTTATGAAACTATGACTTATGAAAACATTCTTATAAGACTTAGACTTCAACATGTAAATATATTGAAATTCCTCAGTTATATATCATATGGTTCATCCATTAGTCCATATATTGTTCACACTTACATAAAGAGCTTACAAAGACTTACAAATGCATTAAAATTTTATAAATTCTATAAATTTAATATATTATATGTATTTAAATATTGTATCAGTTAAATGAGTAAGAGCTCATGTCTGCAATAATTGTTGCTTAATATTCTCTTGGTCCTTATTTGTAGTTCATAAAAATCTCTTTTTTGATGAATTTGTTTAATTTTTATATACATTTTCATATACATCATTTACTATATTTTTGGTATTATCACATATCAAAAACATTGATTGACAATTTTTTTTCAGAACCAGGGATTGAACTCGGGCCCTTATGCTTGCCAGGGAAGCACTTATTCTACGGAGCCATTTCCCTGCTCCCTGATTGCCAATTTTTGTGGTTCGGTCTTTTTTCAAGACCTTTATACTTTAGGAATTGTTTTATTGGAAATTTATTTTTGGTGGAACTGGAGATTGAACTCAAACCCTTGAGCTTGCCAAGGAAATGCTTATTCCACTGAGCCATGTCCCCAGAACTTAAGAATTATTTCATTGATGAATACATGCATAGAAAATAACATTTTTATGGTAGAGAACTTTGCTTTAATTAAAGTTTTCTTATTTATAAACTTAGCTCTTATTTATAACAGAATTTAAATGTTTTCTTTTTGGATCATATACTGTTAAAATTTAGATTCCACTGCAAGTTGATAAATGTATATCATTATACCACCATTTAAATATTTAATTCTTTGCTTTTAGTTTTAACTAAGAGCTCTAAACAGAGTTCATTTTCTTAACGTACAATATGAAACAAAACTGCAACTTTCATATATAAATATTCAGTTACTGGAAAGTAGCATATATGCTTTGTTACATAATGGTTTGCTAAATTTGTTTGTTAATTTTCATTCCATTCCATTTATGTGTATATTTGTTTAATTAAATATCAATACTTTCTTCATTGTTAGGTTATATAAACTGTATTATTATCTAGCATGGTGTCTCTCTATTAACTTTGTTTTCATTGACAAGAATCTTTGTAACAACATTTTTACTACTCTAAGCAAACATAATTATAAAACTAATGTAAAATGGAAAAGGAAAAAGCCTTTACATGGAATTTCATACTTTGAGACATATAGTACATATATGGAATACAATTTTGCTATTTCACATTAGAGAATATATATTTTCCTTCTTATATTATTCAATTAATTAAAATCAATATTTCATCAAGTAATCTTTCAAATGTAATGTATGGTAACAAGTTACATTGCTGTTTTTTTCTTGCTTCCATAGACAAATGCAATATAATACACTTGCGTGAGAACAGAAAAATTTTATAACTATCAAGAGGATACATCCCTGATTGTAAGTATTATCAAAATATGTAATATGTCACGCACTTTTTAAGCAAAATGCTAAAGAACATATATATATATATATATATTATATACATATTATACATATTATATATATTATACATATTATATATATATACATATATTATATATATATATATAATGCCATTAGTTTCTGATGCCACTCACTAAATTAGTTCATTAAGAACTAATATTAAATTAAAATATACTGTGCTGAGAACATGTTGATTTTTTTATATGCCATCAGGAAACTAAAATATCATCAATGTCATACTAGCTCCCAACACAAAAGTGCCACAGTTATAAAATAAGTAGTGCATTTATTTAACTGAAAGAAAGAATAGAATATTTGGCAAATGAAAGTAAAATAAAGCAATGCTGATGAAAATCTCACCCAGAAAGATTGGCTCACAAGTCATTCATGTATCAAGCTTGTAAGATGCATCACAGGCTTCTGGTCATTTGAAGCTATGGAGCATAGGCAGTACCACCTGAGGAAGATTGCAGGATGATATAAGATGACTATCAGGCAATTATCTAATTAAAGAGGCTGGCTGAGTAAAACAGCACAGAATGGCTAGGTACCTTGGTTAATATGCACAGTTTTGAGCAAGCAGCAACAACTTCTTAAAATGCAATTTGTGTGTGAGAGTGAGACACAGAATTTGAGAATGGAGTGCCCTGAACTCTTGTGATGAATAAGAACATTTTATGAAATTAGCTATGCTCCAGTGATTACTAAAACTTACTGTTTCTTTTTCTAATAAACCTCTGTGACTACTAACACCATCATATCAAACCATTCCATTTTTTAAAAAAATTGTGTTCTTTCATTCGCTATATTATCCACTCTTTTCACATGCACCATATAAGTGGACGTAACAATATCAAGTAGAACGAAATTAAAAGAAGGTGTTCAGTTGTCTCACTAGTTAAAGGTAAGTTTATGGCAGTTTATGGCAGCAATGTAATTTAAAATATGTCTGGCTAATTAATGTTGATTTTGAATTTATATTCATATATTCTTTAGAAAAGGTTAAATATTAACAGCTTTGGTTCCTTGTCACTGTGAATTAAATAACACTGTTTCATTTTAAAATTACATTAAATGTCACTAGAGGCAACAATTAAAGGTCTTATTCACCATTTCTATACCACAATTTTGTGCAAAGGTGACAATTTATAGCAACTTTCCTGTTGTTCACTTACAAAGACCCTCAGGATATATCTCTAAATTCAGTCTTCAGCAAGAAAATACACTTCTGTCTTAAGCTCTGTAAATGTATCACTCTAAAGATGTCCCCAGCACAACTTGTCTGCCTGGATACAATATATCTCAGCAGATGCTCTTGTCAATGTGTAGTGAGTTATGAAATCTCTGCTTTGGTTCTCTATTCTGCTAAAGTTCAAGGATAATTGGTTTGGAAGCACAAATCAATCACATCAAATACCTTTATTCAGTAATTCTATTCGGAACTCTTTTAAGACTATAGTTTTTTGTTGTTGCAGATGTTTGACAAATCCTCCTTGATAAACTAGTCATTACCTCACAGATAAACCTTATTTGTAAGAACATGTAAAACCTAATAGCTTTACAAAACTTAAGAGAAATGAATTTTGCTATATTCCTTGTAGTAGTTCTTGGGTTGAACAAGTATTTTAGACATGTTACTGATTTATTGAGGTCATTAGTGAAATAAAATAACCACTGACGAATCCATTATTCTTATATTTTATCCAGCTTTGGGTCTATAAATATTAGCTTCCTGACTTGAAACATGATTCAAAATAAGGCATCGAAAAACACTTATTTAAGAAGTTAATGCATTTTTGATATATATTTGCAGTTTATGCCTAGCGATATTTTTACTGAGTTTGTGAATTATATTTATGAAGTAAAAAGACCAAATTATATCTTCATTGGATTATGATTACTTGCTCAGGAAATTACATTCCTAAGTATGAAGCAGAGCAGGGAGAAAGGTTTTGTTTGATGTAGACTCTCATTATTAGTTCCAGTATATCTAATATTGAAAAATCCATTCAATAAATTCAAATTCACTTACATGTTCTTCATATATTCTTAAATATTCCAAACACAGCTGTGTGTCTTAGACTCGAGAAGATCTAGTAAATGTTCCATATAATAATCTCTAAGTTTTATCCTTTTCTTAGCATTACTATTTACTTCTCATATCGCAGCTTATTTAAAGGCAGAAGGGCAGATCAGCAGGGTCTTCCAGGCCTGGAGTTACTGTTTCTCATTCTATTAAATCAATATAAAATGTGAGCTTGAAATCTGATGTTATCAACTATGTTCTCATTTTCTCAGCAAGTAATAAAATTATTTCAAAATCCAGAGTATCGAAGGCGCAAATATTTTTCATACCATAATTTTCCAGTCAGGATACTGAACTATTATTTTCTGATATTACTATAGCCTATAGTGTTATATTCAACAAGACGTTGAGAATATACTACAATAATTAATCAACACAAACAGATTATTTTGTACATATACACTTGATAGTTTCTTTGTGACAGTAGGTAAACCTGGTATAAATTGTAAAAGGAAAAACCAGAAGTATAATTTCAGCAGCTTACATTTCAGAGTTTTACCTTTTAATTCTACTTTGATTCACATCTTTCTGCCCCTCAAGATCTAATGCATATATATATATATATATATATATATATATATATATATATTCTAGTCTATCTGGCTTTTTCTGAATCTAGACTGTGATATTACTAATATGAATATTTAATAATATGATTTCACTTTTGGTATAATTTCAATAAAAGGAAAGAGGTATTTGGCTCTGAATGATTTCCTATTATTCATACTCTGATACAATGAAAGTCATTACCTTCAATGCATGTCTCTAATTTGTAAAACGGAGAGTATAATGGTTTAAATCTGTGAATTTTAACTTTTTGGTACTAAGCATAATTATTATAGCATGTATTTTAAGCCAAAGAGCCAACTCTTCTAGTTTCTTCTTGGTATTTTGAAGATAAAAAACTGAGTGCATAATATCATGATATTAAATGTTAGGTTGGATTTTAGTGTGTTCCCCTATAACAATGCAGTGGCATTTTCCACATTGTAGAAAGGCATCAAAATTACTTTGAGTAAACTATCTTGAGAAAAGAACCTGTTAGTAACTCTCTGTGGCAAAACAGCTGAGAATCATTCAAGCAATGAGACACAGATAAATGGAAAGGTATCTGGTTTGTAAATGTTAAATATAGTTCACAATCAATATTTCTCTTCCTCTAATATAAGAGAATAGCCCTGATTTCCAGGTTCCACAGGCTTATTTTTTTATGACAGGAATATTATTATACAACATACAAGTGAATGAATAATTTTAAATATTATTTGTTTTTTTCCAGAACAGCTACAAGAAACCTTAAAATAGAAATTCTTCATAAATTTGACTAAACATGATAAATATTTTAATATTAAGAGATACTTGATGCTCATAACTTTGGGATATGAATAACTTTTTTATTTATATTTGTATTATTTTAACATGCAAAAACTATTATTTTTCCCAGCCACTCTGAAAGTTATTTCATTTTACTAATCATTTTATTTCCACTATTATTTATATGCATATGATGTGGAAATATTTTGTCTAACTCAATTGTATGGAAAAGCAGAATATATCAGGTATAGAAGAAAGAAATAATTCACTTTGTGATGTTAAGTAGTATAATTCCAGATGCTTCTTTGAGCATTGTTTGTGAGTTCTATAGGGAGTAAAGATGTTATTCAATGAAGAAGAAATACGTTTATTGGAAAGAAAGAAGAAATTTGAAATGGTATAATAAACACCAAATAAAGAACATAATTACTTCTTAGTAACTGTGGCAAAGTTCATAATTCATATAGCTTTCAACAGTTTAACTCTATTCAGATGTATGTTTATGCTGTGTTTCAATTTTGAATTACATTGGAACCATTCCTTAGGCAAGCCAGATTTCAGCTCAGTAGGAATTGGAACTCATCCAGGAGGCTGGCACAAGGTCCCAAATAAATACACGTTGAAGAATACTACACTGCCATAGCAATGTTAAATTAAACTTGACATTCTTAACAAAAAGATTCGTTATTTGCATACTTTCAGGAAATATGATTTGTTCCCACAGAGCTCTTCCTTTCATACTCTAAGCAGCTGGTATAAAATAAAATCTGTTTTTGCCACCTACACCATTACTCATAATTAATACTTATGAAAATACAAATATTTACAAATCACCATCATCTACAAGTTAAATTAGTTAAATCGTTGGCAGCATAATTTGAGATTACATTATTATCCAGCTATTAGCCACTTAAAATTTATCAGCTTGTATTACATTATATTGTGTTGCCTTCATTGGTAAACATCCTCATCTATCTGTGATCACAAACAGTACCAGAATATTTATTTATATCTACTTCTGGAATATTTGCTTGCATTTTACCATTGCAAATTTTTCTGAATAATCCTTGGAGTACTGTTTCTGAATAACCGTTATGGGTATTTTACAGCATTCATATGATAGTTTCTTCAGCTGTGTTACAGGAAATATTAAATTCCTCCTCTAACACACTATATTGAGACTCAGCACAGTTTCATCAACAAATAGCTAGGAATGTGGATGAGTTTTCATTCCTATTTATGCTTGAGTGACTCAGACGAAGGTCTACCAGAAAGCTTGTTTTTCTCCATGGTAGAGGTAGAAATGCTACATTGTTGTTCTTTCATATTTTTCCGTTTTTTTTTTTTCCTTGTTTTCTTTTTGCCGAACTAGGGATTGAACTCATGCCCTTGCACTTGTCAGGGAAGTGCTTATTCCACTGAGCCGGCTCCCCGGCCCCTTTCATATTTTTCTTAATCCAAATATTCACATAATAAGGAAATTGTCCTTTTTATCAATGGAACTCTTCGTCATTCTATGCATACTCTTTCTGACTACACAATTACATGATTTGACTACAGCGTATGCTTGTGTATGATTATCTTAAACTAAATTATGTAATCATTTAGTATGTAATTAAATGCATAAATTATCATCCAACTTTCAACAGATGCATCTTGATAACTTTAAAAATAGCAATACATAAAATGATCCGAAATTATGCTATCTTAAATATTAAGCACATTTACTTTAATATATAAATATGTGATAAATGTACTGAGTATGTTAAGTAAAAATACTATAGAAAAACAGATTTTTCATTAAAGGAAATATTTTTCAGAATACTTTTGTGGCAATTTAATTGAAAGGAGAAAGTTCAGCGCATTCCATTGTACAAATATTCACACAATGTCACAAAAGTGAAGAATAAAGATAATTTGAAAACATAAATAATATATCCACAAGCTTCACGATAGAAAACAATTTGAAGTGTCTCTATTTTAAGTAAAAGTAATATATAAAAGAGACAACTTTACTTACCTAATCCATGCCTGCAACAAAGCAGTATTTCCATGTGGTAGCAAACCATTATTATTTAAGTTTGTTCCAATTACACTTCTTCATGTAGATAAGTAACATTTCCATTTATATTTTTTAAAATATAAAACAAATACAATAATAATTAGCTACATATATGAGACTAAGAAATAAGTGTACTTGGAAGACTACTATATAATTTTAAAACGTATTACCCCAGAAATCCCTATCTAGATTATGTAAATATTATGCAAATTATAGTCATTTAAAATTCAACTGAAAATAATGGGAAAGAAAAAATGCAATACATACTGTTCCATTAAATGTCTAGGGCTCCAGAAATACAAATATATGAAAAGTAAATGAGAACTGGAAAAGTTGTTTTACACTTAAACAACTTTTGTGACAAAAACCAAAATGATTGAGATGTTATATATTACAAAAATATATATTATTAACTGTGGTTATGTGGTTTATTTATATTATGATCCAAAAAACATTATATGTATGCACTCTAATAGTTGTAAAACAACTGTATTATTGAAACTTTCAAATTAAATATTTTATTTTCTCTCTCTCTCTCTCTCCTTTTTTTTTTTTTTTTTTTTTTTGCAGAACTGAGGATTGAACTCAGGCCTTGCACTTGCGAGGGAAGTGCTTATTCCACTGAGCCATCTCCCTGGCCCCTAAATTAAGTATTTTCAATACACAATACATTGAGTACTTTTTGAGTATGTACCTTGTACAAATTGACTCATACATATATTTACACAGACATACACAAAGCTGATGTCAATACATGTGTACCTATATATGAAACTTTAATTAACAATCAGAAAATCATCAAAATACATTTCAATTTACACAAAATAATATAGAATAAAACAAATATTTAATCAAGACTTTGAAAGATGTATAAAAAGTTAAATTCACTGGAAGAGAATACTTTATAAAAATTCTCAACACTACATAACATATAAAACATTTTGAAAGAATTACACCATTAAAATGTCTATGGCATGAGCAATCAGGTGTTAAAGAATTTTTGTATATCTCATATCACAGGAGAAAATTAGCAATAAATATTTATTTTACAAGACAAATTATAATAAAGCACATGGTGGAAAATACTAAAAAGTAATCTTAAAATGAATATGAAAAACAAAAATATGAAATTGAATTGCACAAAAGAGGGAAAATGCTTTTAGATATAAAGAGTGAAACATATTTTAGAAAACAAATGAAAATAAAATTTTGAGAAAAATAAACTTACAAATGGACCTAAAAATTTAAACAGTGAAATACAACCAACAAATATGGCTTTTAAGAAAACTTCATAAATTAAATATTTATAGGTAATGTATTTTACTTTAAATTTTAAATTTATAGGAACCAGAAGAGATCCTTTGGAGAATCTATAAAATATATAAATGGTAAAATATTAGAGTGTCATTGAATTTTGCATTACTATTATTTGTGCAAGAGAAATAAATTTGAAGGATAAGATTTGTATTAGTTCAAGTAGAGAAGTAATAAAGACAAGAATATAATTTTAGTTACAGAGCTCTTTCAGTGTTGGCCCAAAGATAGAAAAGACAAATGCACCAACTCATACCCTGGGGAAAGGACATTTTTTTCAGTTAGACATTTTTTTCTTTGGAACAGGTCCAACTACATTACAGTGAACAAACTTCTTGACTCAGTGTACTCAGGAAAATATTAATCTTATTCGGAAATACTCTTATAGATAGTCAGTTTAATATATGCCCAGATGTCTGGGTACCCATAGCCAAATCAAGTTGGCAAGTGAAAGTGCTCATATCCTTGCCTCACATATCTATTTGAGAATATGCTTCAAAATAGCAAAAACAGAGCACATACTACTGACAAGCAAGGAATATGAAATACTGACACACAAGAAAATTTTAAGAAGTGAATGGTTATTTGAACCATGGTTGAAAAAGTTAGGATTATTATCAGAAAGTAATTGCACTTATATCCTTCTCTAAAAATATCATTCTTAGGGCTGGAGAGATAGCTCAGAGACACAAGCCCTTCCCTGGCAAGCACAAGGGTCTGAGTTCAATCCCCAGTTCAGCCAAAAAAGTTAAAAAAAATAAATAAAAATATCATTCTCCATGAGGTCATAATAAGAAACCCAACCTATGAAAACAATATTCAATATACCCAGGAAAGAATGTGGAAGGCACAAGTTAAGGCTTAGCATCATACAACTAATATTATAAACAAACAAACAAAAAATAGCATTGATTTTTCTCCCAATATACCCAGATGCTCCTATATTCACCAAAGTTATAAATGACTATTATTACTGTTCTGTGCAATGAATCATAGAATAGATGGAAGACTAAAGATTTCAGATATTCTAAAAATTATTAGAGTCACAATTATAATACTGCAAAGTCTAAATGAAAATAATAATTGGATATATCAAACAGAATGCAAATGGCAAAGAATCAGTAAACATGCTAGATAAATTTGAAGATAGATTGATATAAATTCTGAATTGAGAAGAGAATAAAATTTTTTATTAGAAATTCAGTAAAATTCTTCAGAAATATAGTCTCTCTCTCTCTCTCTCTCTCTCTCTCTCTCTCTTTCTCTCTCTCTCTTTTGTTTATTGGCAGAAACAGGGATTGAACTCAGGCCCTTGTGCTTGCCAGGGAAACGGTTATTCTACAAGTCATCTCCCCAGTTCCCAGAAGCATAGTCTCAACAGACATTGTGTTTATAACTTTGCTGAGAGATTTATGAGGTATGCTTGCAAGATGAGATGTGAAAATATTCACTGCAGATATCTGTAGGATCAGAGAGCAAAGAAGTTCAAGTGGCTGGACAGTCCACTCACTGTTCAGCACAGGATGAAGGAAAACACACAACAGGTATCATAGGTGCAACACACAACCAAAGTCTGAGGCCTAGGAGAGATCTTGCTGTAGTCTGCATTGGAGGCCTGAGGACACTGAAGTTTGATGTCCAACAGCAGGGGCTCATAGTCAAACTCCTTCATATGTGAATGCTTTCTTCTTTCTTTTCTAAATTTCTTTTCTTTTATAGATGTATTTGGTACAGGGTCTCACTGTGCAGCTTGTACTCATCATGATCCTCTTGTTTTCAGCCTCCTCAGCACTGGGATTATAGGTATGCGACACCACACACAGTCTCATTGCTAGTGCCTGTAGAGGTCACCCAGGTCCTACACTTGCCTTTACAGGTGCTAAGTCTACAGAGCTATCTTACTATCCCCTTTTTAAATTTCTAATCAATCTGTATACAATTATGGATTATCCTAAACATGGTGCATGGCAAAATGCAACTAAAGTGCTGCCTTCACAAAACTGATCTTTTGCCACTGTCTACAGAGATATCCCTAAATAAGTCTGCACCCCTACAATTGTCCACTTTTGCACAGCATAACTGTCTTCCTCTGTCAATTAAAAATAGGATATTTCCCATGAGGCCATAGGTAGATTACTTAAAAGAGAAGGTTAGAGTTAGTAGAAATTGATGGCATATGTATACTCCTCTCATAAAATTTACATGTATTTTTAGGTATAATTGTAGACCCAATTATATATAAATCACTTCCATTTGATATTGTAATGCCACTGTGCCTGTCCTACTTTCTAACTTGTTGAGTACAACAATATTTATTTTATGCTGAGCATTTTAAGTTGCATGATGAAGTGATGGCCCATGATAAAGGATGAGTTTTCAGAAAAGCACAGTAGCACTCAAAAGCAGTCACTCAAAAACTGATCAGTGGTTTGCAGATATTGGCATGGCCCTGCTCCAAAATGAGAAGACCAGGTTTGTTTTATTTATTTTTTTGTATTTAGAACAGGATTTACATGGCCTCACTACACAGATCAGATGTATAGTGATGAGCTTAGAAATCCACCTGCACTATCTTAACTCAAATCTATGTCAGTGAGTTCATGGGATCTTAATCACCTTTACTTCCCGTAACACATCACTAGTTCATGACATTAATGATAGGATGCTGATTTGACCAAGTGAGTGAGAAATGGAAAATGTGCTGGAATTATTAATAAGACATTAGCATGCCAGGAAATGGGATATAATTTCAATTTAAGCTGAAGCCTTTATGCCTGTGGAGAATTTCTGGGGATTTAATGGTATGAGTCTTGTCAAAGTGAAGACAGAGTTGATGTTGGTGGCCATTCTAGGAAAGTTGTAAGATTCATAGTGGGCAAAATTTTTTAAAGGCAAAATAGTCTTCACTTTATGTTTCACTCTGTACCTGAATGCAAACAACTCAAGTGTTTCTAATTCTGTATAGGGCTCACAGTCCCCAAAGGCTTTGCAACATATATAGCCTATGCCTCCTGTTGCTGTGAAAATTAGGAAATATGATCGACTAAGCTGACTAATGCTTGAGATCAGTACAGAGATGCTGATAGGAAAATCTAGCAGACTGCATAAGTGAGTCTCAGATGGTACCCTTCAATTTTCGGTGGGTCTTACAGACACATATTGAAAGAATGCATAGGCTTAATAGGTATCATCAAAACTAGTTACCAGAAAATATCCTTAAATGCTGGCAGCTATTTGGTGTCAGCTGAAATTAGATCATTGCATGGTTAAGTTTGCAATAATTCATAGTCATCCTTCAAGACCAGTTTATCTTTCACACAGGTGAAACAAGAAGTTTAAATGGAACGGTAAGAGTCACCATTGCTTCATCTTTCAAATTCTTGATAGTGACATTAATTATTCAGTTTCTCTAGAGATATAATATTGCTTTTGATTTACTATTTTCCCAGTAAAAGTCAGATCTATGGACATCCATTTGTCCTTTCCTGTCATAAAAATCTTCACCTCATAGGTTAAAGGAAAAAAAAACTCCATGCAAAGATTCAAGACATTTGTAGTTCAATAAAATAGAAAATAAAGAAAGAAACTCCTATTGCAATTATGAAATCAAAGAAATAAGCACAAAATAAATTTTAAAGCTCATCTGCACACACTCTTTGTACCATAATTGAAATAAAGCTTCATTGATCACCTTATCTCCATTAACCCTCATGATTAGAAAGTGAGGATGGTATTTTGGAATCGTTACCAGTTTAGAGACACAGTTCAGACATTTTTGAAAGGTCTGTTACTTCTTATGGTGTCATACAAAGTTCCACTGAGAAAAGGATGTAGCTTTGAGGGAATAGTAGGGCAGTAGATTTATAGTATACTTTCTGCTAGTGAATCAAGATTCTTCTGGCAGGGCACCTAGCCCCTAATAGACTATAGGTCTATAAAGTAGTTCAAGTTTATGAATGCATTGATGAGCTGTGAGTCGCTACTTATGTCTCAAATTGGACTACTGTTCATTTGTAAAGATCAAGTAAGAACTTAATTCTCAACATTCCCTAAGCTTGAATTCCTTCATCAGCATTAACTGTGGAATATTAGGTATCTCTAGCTCATTCATAATAGACTATTTTTTGATCCATATCAAAGAATATGGTTATTAATGAAGGCCAATCTGACACAAATATTTTTATGTTTCATTCTATACTCTTAAATTCATTCTCATACATGTACCCAAATTTTCTCATGAATAAATGAGAAATTCAAGTAATTCTTAAAGATATAATGCATCTCATGGTTCACACTGTACATCTCAACTCAAATAACCTGCTGCACTTGGGACTGTTTAAAGATCTAGATGCAAGATAACCTGATATGGATTCTGAAAAATACTAGCATAGTTTTACTTGACAACTGCCTCAGGGAAGGCCTTTACTGTTTCCTAATCCAACATAGGATTAATTTCTTCCAGTACAGAGAAGTAGTGTGGCCAGTACTATTAGGAACAGGGATGATTCTGTAGCAGAAATGTCCCCCCCACACTATATTTCATTTTCTTAATTATCCAGATAATAGTTACTATTCCAGTTCTATTTGCTTCTATTCCCTTAGAAATTGCTGGTGACTATGATGCATATTGTATAACCCCATTGACAAGCTCATATGCCTCTGTACTTCCTGCTTGCTTATCCCATTTAAGTCCTATGCCACCAGATATTAGTCCCTGATATTTTGGTAATGATCCTAATCACTGCCCATTGATGTACATAAATACTAGTGTTATAGGCAGCTCAGTTAGCTAGAAATAGGCAGTCAGATAGGGTGGAGCTCTCAAAAGATATAATTCAGGAGACAGGATGTCTGCACCTCTGGGAGTGACAGAGGCTCCTGCTGTGAACCAGACCTAAAGGCCAAACAAACGCTAAAAGAGTAGCACCTGGGATTGATATTCTAAATAGGGAGCAATCACCTGAAAAGACCCAAGTGAGTTGCTAGTCCAATTGCCCCTCCCCAGGGGAAGAGATCCTGTCCTGTTTTCTTGCCGGCTTACTACATGACTCACTTGTCCATTTGGTTCTGGGCCTAATCAACTTTACCTGAGCAATGGTGCTTGTAATCCCATTGGTTGACCATAGTTTTGTCCCACCCTGTATCCACCTAAGCGAGTTCCCATTGTCTCCACCTTAGCCCCTCATGGTTTTACACTATTAAAGTCCCTAGAAGAGACAGCTTCCCTGGGAACCTGCTGGGGCCTCCATTCTGTCCCTCTCTGGGAGAAGCTTTTCTTTCCAATAAAGTTTTATCCTCAGCCTTCGTTCCAAAAATTCATTCTTCGGTTTTAGAGAACACGAACTCATGCAGGTCAGGTTGGGAGTTTTACTTCCCTCTATCACTAGGTGTCCTTTCCATGTTTTCTTTTGCTATATCATCTGGTGCATCAGCTGGGAAAGCCAGAAATATTGATCTCAATGGCCACTGGCCATCACTTTTACAGACAGATCCAGAGCCTCTCCAGGTTCTAATGGGAATTTGTGTTCATGAGAATTCTCAAGTCCCCTCAAAATTCTGGAGAAAGATTACTGGCTCCTGACTCCAGTGGCTCATGTTGGACCACAAAAGGAAAAGGACACAAATTGTCTATCTTTCTGTCTGTCTGTCTGTCTGTCTGATTCCAGTAAAACACCTGGGAGCTCTCCAGTTTATCTTTAAGTCCTGCTGGGCTCCAGCAGAAGAGACTGATCACCCTTCATTAGACAGGAGCGCCTTCAAGGGAAAGGACCTGGAATGCTTTAATCTCTGAGTGCCTGTTGAATTGTAGGGCCCAAATAATTTCTAAAGACATACATGAGGTTACGTCGCCCTTGTGTTCTGTATGCGCCGCCTTAGTACATCAGCTAACCATGTCAGCTAAATTACTGCCTAATGAACTAATGCTGTGAACCTTTGCCCCACTAGGGCCTGTAATCCCTGTTCCTAAAACAAAGAGGACATAAAAACCTGAGGTGGGGTCATAAACCTCAGGCCCAGTTTGAGCAAACATCATCCCAGGCCCAAACACATTCTTGAGGCCTGAAAGCATTCTTGTGAAATAGGTCACATTGTTCCTTTACACCATCTTAGGGAACCGAAACCACAGAGTTGACCTATAGTTGCACTTTATTTATTTATTTATTTATTTATTTATTTATTTATTTATTTATTTTGTCTTTTTTGAGACAGGGTCTCACTGTGCAGTTCAGGCTGGCCTTAAGCTCACTTTGTAGCTCAGGCTGGTCTCCAACTCACAATAATCCTCCTGCCTCAGCCTCCCTAGTGCTGGGATTACAGGCATATGCCACTATGCCCGGCTAAAGATTTTTCTTTTCTTTTTTTTTTTTTTTTTTTTGGTGTGGTACTGGGGAATGAACTCAGGACCCTGAGCTTGCCAGGCAAGCACTTATTCTACTGAGCTATCTTCCTGGGCCCCTATAGTTGCACTTTAAACTATCCCCTCTTAGTTACCTTAAAAAGTCATATATTCTCAAACCCACTAATTATTTTAAAGGTCAACCTAAACTAACAAATGCCATTCACTTCTGTAACTGCGCTTGCAAAACCCCTCGTCCCTTTGTCTTCGGGCTTAAAACCCAGCCCACGGTCGGCTCAGGGCTTCTATGTTCCTGCGCGTTCAGTGAGTCCCATGCATGCATGGAAAATAAAATCCCCTTGCTTTTGCATGAGAGGACGTCTCTTGGAGTCTTTCTTCACGCGGTGGGCTTCTCAGACCTAACAGAATGAATCTGTGAATGAGTGGAATGGAGAACATAAAGCTCTGTCTGCTGCACCTGTGAACTACTACTGGGAAACAGTGGACTTGGGAGCTGATTGGCCCCTTCCCTGCACTTCCGTGGCTATCAGCATATGGCACAGTGGAGTGCCCACACTTCCTGTAGATAAATCAAGCCTAAGTACCTGAAACGAATGCAGCCAGGCACACATCTGGTCTCTCTGAGGGGCATCCACCCTTTGTCTGTTGTGCCATTGTTCAAGGGTATGCAACACTCATATAAGGAGCTAGAAATAGGGATTAATTAGTGAAAACCCACAGTCTCAGATTGCAGGAAGTAGGGCTTTTCTGAGAGTATGGGGAGATAAAAATGAATCCAAACTACTTTTTCTATCTCACAAAAAGGAATGAGGCCCATTTTTCCTGAGAATTCTGCCTTGGCACACGTGCCAACCACTGCAGTTGTGATCAGAGCCAACAGTTTCCCTTCCGACTCTCAGCTCACCTCCTTCTAGCCCACTGCACTGGCTCCAGCCAGCCTTTGCCTACATTTGAGCACATAGCCCCTTGCCCTGAGCTATCTGCATCATTGCTACCTCTATTTTGGTCAGATGTCATCATCCAATGCCCACCTAGAATGACTGTCAGCAAATCCTTCTGATATCCACATTTGACCAAGGAAAAATTTGACTACCTACTCTGAAAAATGAATTGCATGACTTTTACAATGATTTCCTCATGTAGAAATCACTCAGTCAAGCAATTTTTGAAGACATAAAAGAGGGAGGACAAAACACATCGACCACTCTTCCCCAGAAACCTGATAAAAGAAAAGTACAATCTGTTCATAAGAAAATTTACCTCATAGATGATCTTATAACTCTGGGTAAGAGTTATAAAGACTACAAACATTAAAAACTAAATAAATAAGGAGATAACTCTTAAAAGCTTCAATCTATATCTGAAATCAACACTTTCATGGTTCTCTTGTGCTCAGACTAGGCCAGACCAGGCTTCCTTGTTTAGCTAAGCCATTGGAAGTCCACACCTAAGCGAGTTCCCATGTCTTTACCACCTTAGACCTTTACCACATGGTTTTCCTCTTTAAAAGTCCCTGGAAGAGACAGCTTCTGGGGGAACTACCCACTCGGGACCCCCCCTCCTGTCCCTCTCTCAGACAGGAGCTTTCTTTACCTCAATAAATCTATTCTGCTCATAACCTCCGTTTGTTCCTAAAATTAATTCTTCGGTTTTAGAGAACACAAACTCGTACAGGTCAGAGATTGTCCAGAGATTGTTTTTCCCTATGTCATTTGGAGATTTCCTATATTGTTTGGAGGTCACCCACCTGAGATCAGTTTTTCTCCCTGTATCATAAGGAAGGAAGGAAAGAAGGAAGGAAGGAAGGAAGGAAGGAAGGAAGGAAGGAAGGAAGGAAGGAAAGAAGGAAGGAAGGAAAGAAGGAAGGAAGGGAAAAATGAGAAAAATGAGATCTCTAATAACTGCAGTCCATTTATCTATGTACTTGGAAGTTGAATATCATGTTAAACCTGTCTGCCTAATACTTTATCCATGAGCACTGTCTCAGGTGGGCTGTGTTCTGGAGACGAGAGAACTTTACTCATATGACTTAGCTCAGGAGCTGAGTCTTGAGACTAGCCTTGCTCTGGTCTCACTGGGGATTAGTCTCCAACTGCACTCACCCCCTCACAAACAATGTATCCAAGCTATGGAAATCCAACCTTGGGGCTGGCCTAATAGCTCAGGGGACTAAAGCACCTGTTTTGTCAGAGCGTAGAGGCCTGGGTTTGATTCCCAGTGTGCCGTGTCAGCCCTGTCCATGGGGCACTCTGAGACCTGAGACCACAATTGAGACAGGATGTGGTGGCACTGACCTATAATCCCAGCAATTAGGAGGTAAAAACAGGAGGCACACTACAAGTCTGGTCTATGTACTGAAACTTTGTAGATCCTGCATCCTGTGTACTAAATGAAAAAAAAAAAAAAAGAAAGAAATCCTGCTTTGGATCCTCCTGAAAATTGACCCAGATAGCTCTTCTGAGGCTTACTTTGAAGAGACAATGCATTCATGGCACTGCTCCTGGCTCTGTGGACACTGCCCAGGTCACACATGAAGAAGCCTGAAGGCACTGTTCTCTGGATGGCTCCATACCTACTCCTCTTAATTATTGTGTCTTTCCACTCTGCTTAACCCATTCTTGTCTGTCCTACCCCCAGTTAGCTGTGGTGTCTGCTTTAAACTCTATGGATGTTTGCAACACGAAAGTAAAACAATGTATCAAACACTTTAGCAAGAGTTGACCAACATCCAAAACACCTTATACACTCTATAGAAAAACTCCTTTGCCCCCTTGTCAACTTATGGGGAAAACATAAAAAGTGGGAGAAACTACAAATACCGGCAGAAAAACTTTCAGTCTTGGGGACTTGAGTAGGATTACTGACCATGCTAATATTACTGCTTCTTGTTGGGTCTTCTGTCAGAAGTTCTTATGTAATATGCCTAGGAAAATTTGCATGGAAACCTAAAATAGAGGGTAAAATGATAGAAAGTGGACTCCTAGCCAGTATATTTCAGGTGCTTAGTTCCTCAGGTAATAGTTCCTGTTCCAATTCTGGTCATTCTGGTGTACAGTATATAAACCAATCCATAATTCAGAAGCCATGCTGTCTCTCTACTTCCTGCTTGGTTACCTCATATCAGCCCCAGAGAATCAGATACTGTGGTCTGACATTTTAGGAATGATCCCAGTCAGTGTCTGTCAATGTAAATAAATCTGGCTCCAAATGCTTGGTGCCACTTTACCATTCTGCTTGCTGTTATATTTGCACTCAGTTGGGTGGGGAAACCATTTCGGGAAGAGGAGAGATTGGTTTTCACAAAGCATGCCTTTAATTTAACTGTAGATCTTCAGTGAGCACTAGAGTTATCTTTGCATCAAAATCCAACCACTCACTTGATAAAGGGATGTGTTTTAAAAATGATTAATTAACTTGCCTATTTTAAATTTCAATCTTATATCCAAAGGAGATAGATGGCTCTTTAGAGCATATCTAGAAGCTTGTGGCTTATTTGTGTGCCTATGGGTGAGCTGAGAATTTGAATTTCAGAGTTATTCATTTCTTTTGTTTCTATTTTTCTCGGGGAACAACTAGTCAGTGTTGATTCATTCATTAGTTCCCACCTAAACTCCAACATTATTGTAATGTTTTAGATCTTTAAGATTTTAAAGGCTCAGTTGCCAGTCTGTGGTGATATGGGGAGGTGACTGGATCCTTAGGAGGTAAATTCTAATAGAAAGATTAGGTAATTGGGAAAATCACCTCTGAAGGGGTTTTTGAGGTTATAGCCTTTTTGGGGCTGTGAAGGGGTAAAACCACCTTTTATTCCAAGTGCTTCTGCCTTGTATTGTGAAGGGGTGGTCGAAGTAGTTATGGAGGCTGAAGTAGTTGAATTAGGATCCAAAATAAAATTGTTCCTTAGATTTAGTGGCTGACTTCTTAAAGTATTTTAAAACACTTACGAATGGCTAATGCAATTTTCTTATGTAGAGTTCTTACACTTGTTTCCTCTTAATAAATATAACAAATGGATTCATTTTTTATACCTTTTCAATTGCAAGGTCCATGGACTGTCAGAAATATAGTCCTAAACAAAAGAATCAGATGAGAGAGAAAATTCCAAAAATCACATCAAAACTAAAACCATCCAACAAAACCAATCCAACAAAATCATCCACTGTAACAATCAAAGAGATTTACTTCTCAAAGTCTATTCCCTCCTAGAACTGCCTTTGGTACCAAAATCTGTAATACAGTTTTCAAGAAAAACTGCAAGAATTAAGTATATATTATTGTACAATAGAATTTATTAGATTGGCTCCCGCTAACATTGAAGCTTAATAAAGGTCACAATAGCCATCTGCATGGTAAAGAACCAGAGAAACCAACAGCTCATCTCTAAACAGCTAGAAAAATCAGAACCACACAGAGGCTGGTGGTGTGGCTCCATTCTGAAGGTGAAGGCCAAAATTCTCCCAGAAAGCTGCTTGTACTCATCATAATCAAAGACTGAAGAACTTGTTTTATGAGTGGCAGCAGAAATCCCGCTCCTTGAGAATGGAGAATAAGGACGAGACATAGATGCCTTACTGCTTTGCCTTCCAGGCCTCCTGTGTGGGGATTCACACATTCTGGGCACATCCTCTCCAGCCAGTTTGAGGATCTTTGTACCAAATTTATAAATTTAATTCAGTTTTATTTTGAACTGAAAGTACAGTCATAGTCACAGTCATCCCAGAAAGAAGTCTTGTTTAGATGTGTTTCAAAGCTGCTACATTTACATCTAAAATTGTCTATCACTATCTTATGGATTTGGTGTTAAAATATTAATGCCTATGATGCCTAAAGTTGAGTAGGTAAAAACTGAAATATGAGAAATTTAATGGAAGAGACAACTCCATATTTTTCAAAAAATAGATAGATAATATACTGCTCTATTTTAAAGCTGACAGGCATTGTGCAAAAATATATCTACTAGACAACAATAAAATGTTATCATGAGACATTGAATTAGACATGAATAACTGAGAAAATACACATGGCATTATACCATAATTCAAATTTTAACACATTCATTTTCTTGGTGTAATTTATGAACTGAATGCTTGATTTAAAAATTGAATGAACTTTAAAAATCCTACTAAAATAATATAGTTATTTATGAAGCTCATTTCAAAGATGACCAAAGTCAAGAGGGAAAGATAACCCTCCTGACTGAGACAAATTCCTTTGTTTAGATATCAATAGTAACATACATGTTTTACTAATTTTTGCAGTGTATCTCAAATAGTAGAATCATATATTTTTTATTTAGTAAATTTATAAGGGCAAACATAAGTAAATTTGTGTGTAATATTAGAGAAAAAAGACTTGAATCATTTCTCAAAATTAATAAAATAATGCACGAAAGAGTTTTAACAGTTTTATAATGCCATATTAATAGTTTATAGTGATTTTAAAAGTTATTTTAACACACAGTGGCATAAGCACCTGCCTGGCAAGTGCAAGGACCTGAGTTTGATCCCTGGTACCAGAAAGACTAAGCTAAAATAAAATGAATACTTTTAGGGCACGCAAGTTATTTGCCACATTTTAACTGGAAAATAATGTTAAGATTCCAGCTACTTTTTCTGTTTTTCCTTGTGACCTAATGTCTGGCTCATCAAATGATTAACATAATTGCATTTTTCCTAATTGAAGTGCTTCAAGTAATTAAAAAATAATTAACTTAGAATATTATCATTTGTATCTCATAATAAGGGACCCAAGAGATAGTTTCCAGGAATTAACACGATGATCAAATTTTAAGCAACAAGATACAATAATGACAAGAATCTCCTATGCTTATATACAACTATGTCGTGTTGTTAAGATTAGACCTACAGAGATCAACACTCATGATCTAATTCAAATTTCTATAAAGTGCATTGATGTATCTGTTAAATGATATCTACTAAGGATATATCCCTAGTAACAGAAAAATTAACATCTAAATGCTGACTGCTTTATATTATCAAGAGATAGTAAGGTTTGACCAAGATGAAAATCAATCACAACAGGGCTTGTCATCATCAACCATAAGTGATATCCGAGCATGTACCAAATGTAGGATGCAAGTTGCATATTCTGTTAAAAAAAAAAAAAAAGACTTAAGCACTTTGGTAGAGATAATAGCTAATATTTTATAATGAAAGATCTCATTCTCTAGCAAGATAAATCATTTGGAACATGAAACTTCTCCTTAATGCACTTGAGAACCATGCCACTAAATTCTGTGTGACAAGAGATGTGTGTAATTGTCTGCGACATTAATCTGGGAGTAAAGCACATAAGTAAATTGGTATAAGCTACTTTGCAACTTTGATTTCAAGTGTTTTGATTACATGTCAATGATCATTGCTTTATCAACCACTTTGAACCATGGATTTAAATAAATTTCAGAAATGCCAAATAGGAACATTAGTCTATATAGCAAAGTATGTAATGAATTTATCAGGATGACCACACTGAAACCTGCTAAAGGTACTTGCCACATTTAAATATGAAAAATGAATTACATATAATGATTTACACCTTTTTTATTCCATAAAATAAAATTAAAACAATTGGTAATTGAAATAGTTTACTTTAGGAACTAATAAATTTAACTACAGAAAATCTGCATAGCACTTTCAGATAAAGAAGCAGAAACATACATGTATATTAAAGTATTGTAGGTGAAGGCCTTGCATTTAGCCCCGCAGTGCAGACCCTGCCTGGTAAGCATGAAGCCCTGAGTTTAATTGCTGATCACCAAAATTAACATAAAATATCATAAAATGACATAAAATAAAGCAAAATAAAATAAAATACATAGGTGACTATAAATGAGGGCTATTTACAAATCTATTACCTCACCAAGAAAAATTCTTTCATAATTTGTTTCTGAAATGGTCTATTAAAATGATGCAATTGAAAATCATTGATTTTTTTCCCAGTGATAGTCAATGCTTTTGATCCTTAATCATGGCTGTCAAGCTAACTTGATTAGAAGACATTTAGAAAATTATTAAAATTAGTTTAAATTCCAGGTGAGAGAGTGAATAGGTTATAGGGTGCTTTTGGGGACTGTCACAGTTTCTGCGACAGAACATCTGAAACCTAAAGGAGTAAAGTTTGTAGAGGTTTCAGTTCAGGATGGATGGCTTGAGGATAGGATTGCACAGCAGAGGGCCATTGCAAAGGAGAAGCAGTTCATGGCAGGCACAAGTCAGCAAAGTTGCAAAATAGAAAAGGTGGGACAGCTGACCTGCTTTCTTTTTTTTGTTTGTTTATTTTTTGCAGAATTGGGGATTGAAGTCAGGACCTTGCGATTGCCAGGCAAGCACTTAATCTACTGAGCTATCTCACCCGCCCTTTGACATGCTTTCTTTCTGTTCTTTCTGTCCAGTCTACTTGCACTTTAGTTTGTGTCAACTGCACACAAGATGGGCCTTCCTATTTACGACATCCACAACTATGCCAGACCAGTTAGTGGACTCATTTAGTAATCACACACCCTCAATCCCAGCATCACCCCTGGATCAAGAAACCTCTATAACGCCCCATGTGAAGGCATGAATCCCTGGGAAGACATTTAGATGCAAACCACACACAGAACTATATCTCTTTCCATCCCCTTTATCCTCTGGAGCCAACCATTTTGGCTTCCTTCTTTAAGGTCAAGCAAAGACTTCTGTAGTGATAGTCGTGAACTTTCTGCTTTGGAGCCCTCGAACTGCGAGTCCAATCATCTGAAACTAGGAGTGAATTAGGCCCCTGTTCCTTTCCTTTAAGTTACAAATGTTAAGGTGAGCAATAACTTAGAATTTCTAGGAAATAATATCCTATGGGAAAATATTACTAATAAGACAATCAAATACATATAATTGGACTCCATATATTAGCTGATTTGATTGTGAATCTGGAAATGGATTATAGCATTATTTATAATAGTTTGGTGAATGCAATAAATGTGAGCTAAAGATCACCATGTCACTCTGATTGTTTTTATTTACTAATTATAAATAGAAATGTTTCATACACATTGAAGCCACAAATATACTATTTACAAATTTTAGTATGTGTTTGTATAAATTATAGATATATAAATTGTAAGAAATTAAAATTTAATAAAAGCTTGAAAAATTAAAAATGGTGCACATGGCTGACCAAAAACACATAATAAAATTATATATGATGAATAAGTAGTTCAAAACCATCCTGCCCAGGTTATGATGAATAGATGTCATAAAGTGTCCATCTTTTAGAAATTGCCATATATGTATATTGAATCAAAATGTAAATGATGCAAGATTATTTTGAAAGCTGGAAAGTGAGTTTTAAGGATTTAGGTTATATTGTAAGTAATATTTTCATCAGTATTCTGGGAAATATTTCAAGGAAAAAGTTGAAAAGATTGTAATACATAGCTAGGTTACAATAATAACCTAGCATCTGAAATGTTTAGCAATAATATAATAGCATAAAGAGTGGGAGAATTCCTTTGCATGCAAATATAGTTATCTATATTTATGTTTGATGTCTGTGTAATTAACTGTACAGGTAGAGTACCTAAATGTAAATTTTGCATGTCCTAAATAAGTACATGTTTTTCATTCTTGTCATTCCCTGAAAAATATAGTGTAACATCTATTTATATAGAATGTGATTATATTAAATATTATGGTAATATAGTGATAAATAAAAAATATGTTGGATGATATATAGGTTATATGAAATTCCTCCAGTATTTCATATGAGAGGTTTTATTTGTCAGCCACTAGTTGTCTACAGATATTGGAGATAATATTGTTTACATCTAGAGGTGACTATATTTATGACATTTTTCTTCCTTTAGATGATTATGAAATTGGTAAATAAATGAAAAATTTAATATTAGACTACAACACAAAGCCCATTAATATTTGTCTAAGTGATGTGAATACTAAAAATTTAATGAAGTGGTATTTAAGTTTTTGATGGAAAATAATCACTTATTCAGTAGTTGGTGCAAGGCTACAAAAAAAGGATAATCAACTTGAGACCTTGCCTAAATCCAGGGTAATTTTTCTTGATATCTTAATTAATTACATATACAAAGCACTTATTTACAAGGCAAATTCATAGTTAATATGAGCTATCTCATTCTGAGTCCAAATTCAATCTATAACAATCTTTTCTCTGATACTCTGAAATCAAATATTTCTCATAGGCAAAATACACAAGTCTAATCCTAACATCCTAAAAAACTCAATTTAGTGTGGAATCTAAATTTAAAACCACATCTAAATACAATAAATTAGAATGTATTATAGTTCTTCATACAGACCATTAAAATGAGTCATGAATAAGACTGTGGTCTACCTTGTTTTCCAGTTTTGGAGCTATTAAAAATTAATTTTCCAAAATGTAAATATAATTGTAGGATAGGGATAAGGCAGGCATTTTCACTTCACAAAGGAGAAATTAAAAATCAGAATGAGGTTCCCAGTTTCATCAAGTCCCAAGTTCAAAAAGACAAATTGAATGAAGTTCAGAGTCTGAAAGCAGTCTTTTGAAGTGTGATAGTCTCCACGCTGGGCTTCAGGCCAGCAGCCACACCCACTCTGCCCTCTTGCCAACTGCCTCTTCTTTAGTAGCTATGTATTACAATCTTTTCAACTTTTTCCTTGAAATATTACTCAGAATATTTGTTGTGTGATTGAATAACAAATTGAGACTAGGAATACCAAAGGGAGGAAAAAGACTAATATTTTAAGTTTACTGTTTCCTTATTTCTTCTACCTAAAATTTTTCCACATGCATATTTTGTTTTGTTATTGTCATTATTACCTTCAGGTGGACGTAAATTCAAGCAGTCTCTAAATATAGTTGAAAGGATATTTTCCACATCTGAATCCTCAGTGCTTAAAATCAAACAAACTATGAAAATTGGCACCATTAACAGATACATTGTAAAAATTAATTGTCAAGACAATTATACTTTTTTGATTCCTTAGCAAAGCAAAGAACTAGTGTTCTTTTAAATTATACTCTGAACGTACTATTGATACAGGAAAATAGGCCTATAAATAAACCTAATTATGGAGTTCACTCTTTAAACATCTACCATGCTATTGTAAAATTCAGTCTCCATGATTTTAAAGCAGATTGTAATAAGCAATTACCTTTGAAATGTAAAACTTTTGTCTTTCCTTTTAAAACAAAATAAGTTCTCTATGGCTACACATGACTGTTTTTATTTAATACTTACCTTTGATCATGCCTTTAATGGGTCTAAAATACTAATGAACGTTTTATTCAATATTTTTCCTATTATCCCCCTTTTTCATGTTTTTCTGCTCTATCATGAAGAAAAAATTTAGGGTCAGGGAGATAGCTCGGTGGCATAAGTGTCTACATAATGCTAGGTGCTATCCCTGGTGCCAGAAGACCAAAGCAAGGAAGAACAATCTAGAAATGTGATAAGGGAAGAAAAAAGAAGAGAAAGAGAAATAGAGAGTGGCATATAGACAGAGAAAGAGAAATTTAGAGACAGAGAGATGAAGGGAAAGAGAAACAACATCTTTAGTTTTAAAAATAATAAAAATGATGTAAATCCCCATTATTGTTAGCTGCTTTTTCCTGCTATAAATGTATGTTAAAAACCTGGGGTGATGAATGTCACAAATACATCTACAGTTAACATTTTTAGATTCAAAATAAATTATTGTTTTCTAATCCTAGATATTCCAGGAACTCAGGCAGAGGAATTGTAAATTCAAGACTTTATCTCAAATATAATAAAATAAAAAACACAGACAACAAATAAAATGTCTCAAGGTTCAGATGAGCAATATGAAGACATATATATATTTTTTTTTTCCACTGCAAAACTGTCCTCCATTTACATCCCCCTTCCTTTCTTTGCTTTGTCAGAGATGAGTGTTCCACTGCTGTTAGAGAAGCTGTATTTGGAGAAGTCTTAAAAGAGTTTTTTAATACTCGATATCAGTCCAAATATTGTAGTTACTTGAATTCATCAAAATGACCCAATATAGTCCAATAGTTCATAACAGTTGTGAATTACTAGGATACTGGGCAATTGTCTGAAGTTGTTGATTTGAGGCTTTTACAGCTCAGCATATTAATACAGCTTTCATTTTATACTTTGTTTTTATACTTTTCTGTTGGATGATTGAGACCAAGTTAAAGGAAGATGTATATAACTAAATATGTAGCTTTTGCTATCTTATAAGGTTAGTCAAATCCCCTCAGGATTTACCCTGGAACCATGTACAGAATCTTGTAGATCTTTTGCCAGAGTCACCCATCACAATGAGTTCCAGTCATTCTTGACTACTTTGCCCTCTGTGAAAGCCTGAGAGAGTTTTTTCTCTCTCGTTGACTCTCCCTAGGCATACTATACAGCATCTGCCACTTTCCTCTATGGCCTCATAATATATTTGATCAGAAAATTTGGGACACCACTGAGTTACAGAACCATAGCAGAGGTTCTGTTATATCCTAAGTCTTCACTGACCTTGGAGTCTTAGGGGCAAAATATTGGCTTTTTTTAGCCTATCCATCTGTCTGATATTTGATCTGCAAACTTTAGTTGTTGAATATCAAAAAGAAAACCTTATTGATATTATTATTATCCTATAACAGAGGCAGTTAAGCTTAACATCACTATCTGAAAGACAGTTTTTATTAAGCAAAATAAAAACTATTAGCCATTTTTAATAACATTTGAAAGGATTTTAGCTATTCTTATAATGATAATTTTTATACATTTGATGTTCATTAGTAAGGAAGTGAGCATGATTTAAGTTTAGCTAAAAAAGTAAAACTTTCTAGATTAATATTTTGAATCATCTATGGTATGTATAAAATAAAAGAATATTTCCTGCTTATAAATGACTTTTCTTGTCTGTAAATTAATGGAAGTCAAAAGA
>PVKA01025059.1:0-33411 GCA_004027165.1 Ctenomys sociabilis
CTTTGATATAATTCAGCTATAAAAAAACCTGTAAATATAATTTCATGTATGCACCTTGTACAGTACCAAAACATTATGAAAACAGTTTGCAATGTATTAATTCATCGACTCTGTATGGTTAAGGTGTCTTGAAACTGTCTGATTGACATTTGTATTTTAATAAAATAAAAATAAATGGAAAAAAAAAGATAAAAAAAAAACAAAACAAAACCCATTAGAAATGATACAGAATTTCACTAAACAAAATAATAGGTTGTTATAGCATATTGTTGTCCTCAAATTAGTTCTTTAGAGAACCAGGTATAAACCTACAGACTGGTGAAAAACTTTAAATATTAAGATTTCCTTAGGTTTCTCAGATCCTCTGTGAAGGTAGATACTGAGTTACAGAGTAGGTGAGATCTAGAACCTAGCAGCAGAGCTTAGATCCCAGTTGGATCCAAAACTAGATCAGTTTCTAATTACCTGTGTATTCCTGGAGATGCTTTGTGCATTTATCTCAGCACCATCATGTAGATATAAATGCCTCAGTAATTGATCTTGTGGCTGTGATGGAAAAGGGCAATCACGTAAAGCACTCTAGACTGAGATGTGGGGAGGGCCATGAAAGATACCTTTGACTTGACACCCAAATTTCTAAGTCTGGCAACAGTGCTTAATGATATAGTTTGGATTTCTTTAAAATCTAATCTTCTGTGCAGAAGGCAGTGATATGGGAAGTAAAACTCCCAACCTGAACTGGATGAGTTTGTGTTCTCTAAAACTGAAGAATGAATTTTAGGAACAAACGGAGGTTGAGGATAAAACTTTATTGGATAGAAAAGCGTCTGTCGGAGAGGGACAGCAGGGGAACCCGAGTGAGTTGCCCAGGAAGCTGTCTCTTTTAAGGACTTTTATAGGCCAAAACCATGCGGGACTACGGCAGAGAAGGGGTCTTGCTTAGGCGGAGGTGGGGTGGGACAAAACTATGGTGAACCAATGGGATTGCAAGCACCATTGCTCAGGTAAAGTTGATTAGGCCCAGGACCAAATGGAAAAGCAGTCACGTAGTAAGCAGGCATGAATACTGGACAGGGGTTGGGCTAGTGACTCACTTCAAGTCTTTTCAGGTGATCACTACCTATTTCGAATATCAATCCTAGGTTCTACTCTTTTAACATTTGTTTGGCCTTTAGGTCTGGTTCACAGTAGGAGCATCCATCCCTTCAGTAGTTGTCTTTGTCTTCTGGGTTAACTCCTTCTAGAGCCTGGCCCTGTCTGTCTATAATATTTCTAGCTAACTCAGCTGCCTGCAACAGTAGCACCAGTAGCACCTGGGTAATTGAAAGAGGGTTTTGTCCAAGAGAAGGAGCAGGCTGTTGTATGATGTTTCCACTACTGAAAATGCCTTGCTTCAGGCCCAGTGGATGTTGGAGAAAGCTGCCACAGTAACAAAATAGGTGGAGCCCTGTGATCCTTTTAAGAGTGAGGATTTTAGAGCTTATTCTTTTACAGCAACATAGCATTGCTGTGACCCTGGATTATGGATGATTAAGGGCAAGTGAACCCTCTTACCCTTTCCACAAGTGCAAGTGTGACATTCAGTGTAGCTCAGGCTTTACTTTGGCCCTACTGCTAGATCTACCTGATGCACTGTCATGGGGTGATAATGCTGCATTTAAGTCATGGCTGTTTACTCCTAGTGATGGAAGGAACCTGTCCCCTTAGTCTTGGTTGCAACATTCTTAAAACTGTTTCAAAAAATTCTTCCAGAAGAATTCATCAAATACCACCATGATTCCATATCAGAAAGAAAACCTTTAAGGTAGATCATAAATCCTACTGCAAATCTAGTCCAAACTGTCATAAATTGCATCTCAACTACACAACCAACTTTCTAACTTGGTTCATCATTGGACTCTTACCTTCCACAGTTGGTTCTCCAAGCAGCAGCCAAAGTACTATTGTAAACACCTAATTATTTTGAAATATAATCCCCATTGCATAACTCATTCCTGACTTTCTCTAACATCACAGGCAATGCAAAAGCCTTGTTACTGCTTGCCAGGAGTCAGAATTTGGCACGATCTGGCCTGAGCCAGCCTTTCTAATGTCACACCTTTCCACTGTCCCCTATATTTCTTTACCCTAAACACGTTGACATTTTTACTTTTTCTTGGGTGTGACTCAGGGCCTTTGTACTTGCTGCTCCTACCTTACTGCATGATTCTTCTGCTCCCAGGCTTTTCCTGATTTCTTCACTTCATTTGTGATCATGAGATAATCACCTTTTCACCCTTCCATCACATTCCTAAATTTTGATTTTTCTTTATGACTCTTACATGTCTCATATCATACTATAAATTTATTGGTATTTCCTGTCTTCCTTTCTAGAATGGTATTGTCTTTATTTTTTCTGCATCTAATACTTCAAACTTTGGCACAGGATAGTGTTTTGGTTAATATTCAATAAACAGTGAACTGAGAATAGATTTGTTTAGAATGGTTAGGTCTAATATGCTTGAGGACAAATCTCCAGCTGATCAAAGGTCAATTTTTCTTCAACTTTATAATCCTTAGTTTCCCTTTTTAAAGCTACATCTAGTGATCTCTTTTTCATAGGCTAGTAGAAGCACTAAATGAAGTACAGTAACCCCTCGGTATCCATGAAGGACTGGTTCCATGACCCCCTACAGGTACTAAAATCTTGGGAGCTGAATTAGCTTACAAAATGTAGTGCATCATTTCTATATAATCTGTCCAAGTCTTCTGAATACTTTAAATCTTCTTTAGATTCCTCAAGAAACATGGAACAGTTATTAGACTGTATTGGTAAGGAAATAATGAGAAGAAAACAGGCCCTGTTCATGTCCAGTATGGTTATCTGCCCACTGTGAATATTTCTGATCCAAGGTTGGCTAAACAAACGGGTATTTAAGCCCTCAGTGTGGAGGGTTGTGTGCATTAGCACAGAGTCTGGTATAGAGTGGGCGATGGCATGTCTTTGTTTAACTGAAATTCTGCTGCTCAGTGGGATAGGAGCTCAAGGTTTCAGCTTTTATCTTGTGATAGGATGACATGACACTTGAGGGGCTGGGCAAAGCCCTCACCAGGGACTGAGAACTACGGGGCTATGTCCATACAAAGTGAAAATGGGTTGAATTGATTAATAGGTATCTTTTTGCCTCCTACTTTCCAGCTTAGGTACTTGATTGAAGTCTCATGTGGATCTCTGTTGTGGTTGTGGAAAGAACCAAGCATACTATACTCAGATTTAAATGCCCGGATCTCTATGCTGGAAAGGATGGGTAAAATACCAAATCTGTTTGCTGCTCGAATAAACATTAAAGCATGTGAGGAAATGGAGAAGCTGCCTCCCTCACACCCTTGTTTTAGAAAGTCCTGTTTTTAAAGGTCCAGGTCCTATTTCTCATTCTTGTGGTCTTTTCGCTAAGTTAACACAGTGCTAGAGGCTTAATTATTAGGTTTGTGGTCTCAGAAAAACAAGGAAAAGCCAGAGCAAAGCAGAGAACAGCTGACTTCTAAAAGAGCTCATTAAAACAATGTAAAAATTACATAATACTTATGAGATGCCAGGTTCGCTGCCAAGAACTTTTTGTATATTAATTCATTTATCCTTCCCAAAAAGTCTGATAGGAAGATAGCTATCATTAGCCTTAGTGTACAGATGAGAAAGCCCTGAAGCCCAGACAGTAAAAAATGTCCAAGGTCAAAGTCTACATAATGGCAGAGCAGAGCCCTAAACTCAGGCCAGCCAGTTCCTAGGCCCATGGGAAGGTTGCAGGAAGTGGACCCTGCATCAGCCCCTCCGCACCTCTGTATCCTAATTCTTAGCCTGGACACGAACTCCTGGAGAGAGACTCATGGTAGGTTGCATGGTAAGTTGTGAGTGCTGGGTTAAGGATTATAGTAGATTCCTCCACATTAGAAATCATATCTAAATTTAAATGGTTTTGCATTTACTAAGAATATCCATGACCTGTACTTATTCTTATTCTCTGTATCTCTCTGAAGTAGATAACTTTAGTCCTTCTTTTGGTAGTGTTTAGTGGTACCACTGAGTTTGTGCTTCTTTTTCCGTAACATAGCCAGACCATCCTGTAGGACCTAACACATTAGCTGTCTCTGTCTAGCAACTGCCAGCACACCATTCATTATAGAAAGCATGAAAAGAAATTTCATTTATTTTTTATTTTTTTTTATTTTAAGGAAAGGTCTACAGGGTGTTTAGGATCCACTACTAGATGATATCATAGTGATCCACCTGTTCACAGCCTCCCAAATATTGGGATTATAGGCGTGTGTCACCACGCCCAGTCTCAATTACTGTCTCAGTGTGCCCCAAGGGCAGGGCCAGAATGGCAAGCAACAGGATCAAACCCCTGGCCTCTGTACCTATTTGCAGGTGCTTTAATTCACTGAGCTATTTGGCTGGCCCTTTGGTTTTTGTTTTTGCTCCCATCTGCATGCATCTTTCCATCAAGTGGATAGTCTGGCCTAGTAAAACTGGAAGTACTTTTACTTTTTCCTCTATTTTTCTTTCTTCAACTCCTGCTGTAGAACTCTATATCTCATTGTTGTTTCACATATGTCAGTCCAAAATTTGGAAATACATTGTTGCCTGGGTTGTTATTTTTGTAAAGTTAGTGATGATTAGAATAACAGTAGTAGCTAATATTTAAAGATAATTTACTATGTGACCCTGTTCAAGGGCTTTGTATATTTTAATTCATTGAATCCAACAACCCAACACACTACTATTAAGAAGTTTATTTTGCATATAGGGAAGTGTTGCTTACATGAGTGGCCAGTGTCTATATAGACTAGTTTCTAAAATGGCAGATACACAGGAAGTCTGATTTGTTGTGCTTTGAAGAGGTCATGGCTGATTAAATGTAGGATCTCGGAGCTAGAGATTAGAATTGGATTTAGTGGACATATGTGAATTAATTAACATTCTTATTAAAGCTGCCAATGTCTTCCACTTATTTCCTCCACATTAGACATGTGAAAAGAATAGGACCTGAGAAAACTGTCCTGTTAGAAATGGGAGCTATTCCTTGCTGATGGTGTTATCACTAGTAACATTTCATCATGAAGGACTCTGGTGTTGACTTTTGTATTTACTGTCTGAGTTTGACTGATTCTTTAAGATCTTGGGACCTGGGCTCACTTGTTGAGTGCAGTTCACTTTAGCTATATTGCAAGATGGAGCAGAACATAAAACTTGTGCACAGGAGTTTTGTTAAACAAGACGCTGTGTGTGCAAAGGCTGCAGTAGCAAGAATGGTTTGAGCGACCATGCAGTGAACACTGGCTTAATACTGTCACTTCACTGTCTTCGTTATCTGTAAGTTTAGGGTGAGGGGATACAAATTTTGACTTGGTGAAACATTTTTCTGCTGCGGATGACAGGCTCTTCTCTCATGCTATACAGAATTGAAAATGCTTGGTCAGAGACAGACCATAAGGGTTAAAAAAATTGTAAGAAGACTGGCATTTTGTACAATGCTGTGGGACATTTATAATCATTGAGCCAGACTTTCCACTGAAATAGAAGAAGCAGTTGCTTTTAAACTTCTGGTCCAATTTGGTAATTATACATGAGTTAAAATGTAGGTTATTTGAATTGGATTTGGAAGATAAAGAGATTCTGCCCTGTAGTGGGGGATGACTCATAGAGGAGCTAGCTTGACATAGTAGAAACAGCAGCTGATAAGGAGCCAGGAGACCCATGTTCCTGGCCTAGATTTGCATAAATAAGTTGTAATAGCCTTTGGGAAAACTGTAAACATCTCCGTCTTTCTAGTGTTTAAAATGAGTGGACTTTATTTGTGAATGCGTCTTTGACCTTACATCAGATGCTATCAAGCAGGCCACTGAAAATGGAATGTGCTGTCTCTGATCATTAGAGTATAGAGTACTCTTGCAATTGCAGCTCTCGCATTTGGACATTACCAATCTAAACAGCCAGAAGCCAAGAAAATACATCAGTGCTTGAATGGCACAGACATGGACAGACACCTAGGCCTTGGCAATGTCCTGGGGTCATTGTTGTATTCTGGGAAAGCAAAGCTGTGCTAGTTACAAGGCTTCTGTGACGATGAGGCACAATGCACAGTGGATTTACTGGATCCACTGACGGAATTTTTAAATGGTTCCCATGACATAGATGTCTTATATGTGTGTTTTATGTTCTGCTCCATCATTAGAAATACTTCAGCAACAAAACTCTTTAACCATAAGTTTATAATGTATAAACTACTTTGAGTTAGTTTTTTTTGCTTTCTCTTGGTACAGTTTCTTTCTTTATATTATTTCATTTGTAGACATTTTGTGCTGACTGTTTAAAAGTTTCGAGGTTTTGCAATATTGGATTTTGAATGGTAACAAATTCTGCTGTTTCTTGCTTATCAGTTCTATGGTTTAGTGTGGAATAGGTGGGCTGAGTCCTTAGAATCATCTACTGATGATATCAACTTGCTTTATGTATTACAGTAGAGATACCATACACAAGAATTGTCTAAGTTAAAGTCAAATAAATCTAATCTAATGTTCCCCTTGCTTTGTGTGAGAATTTCAGAAGTATTTTATCCTCCCTTCCAATGGATTTTCAGTTAGAAAAGATCCCTGCCATATTAACTAAGTTTTTTAGTTCCTTCTCTACCCCTTCCCCAAGTAGTCAGTGATCTGTGGACAAATGCTAGAGCCAATCTAGAGAGCTTCTATATACAGTAATCCCATTAATAGTCCTTGCGTGTGAGACTGGGGTCCATGAGAAATAAGGAACTTGGGTTCTCATGCCACAAAAATGTTGTACATCTTTGCAAAAGATGTACAAAAAAGATGTGCAAAAAAGTCCTTTCACCTTCTTCAGGATACTGTTTTCTATTTGTAAGTGACCTACGCTCAACCTATCTGGTTCTAGTATTTAGATAACAGAATGGTAAAAGAAACTTTCTATGACTCCTTTACTTTTAATAAATTATTTTTATTAAAGTGATTATACCTATCTTTCAGTGAATGCCCTTCATTTATTATGCTTACTTTTTATTTAGCTTTTAAAAAAAACCTTGCAGATTCTTTTTTGGATGGATTAGATTGAGAATCCTTGGGAGGCTCATTCAGGCCAGACAGATTTATTCACTGTTCATTTGGGAAGAAGCAGAGGAGATATTTTAAGATAGAACTGGCATGGAACATTAATTTGATTGGAACATTTCTTTCTGTGTGAGGAGTGATTGTAGCATCTTCCTTGCCCTAATGGGGAGAGATTAGCATGGATTAGATTATCCTGTGTACAAAGGTTGTACAAACTGATCACTGTAGGCTGAGCTGATCTTTATAGTTACTGGCACAACTTCTTAAGCAGTATAATCATAATTTCTTTCATGTGGTTTACATGTGGCCACGAGAAACGCACATTTCCCTTGTTACCAAAAATTGTGTTTTCCAGTAAGAACTTGGCATAGACTCAAGAACACACGGTATGTGTGTACAATAGGAAGGAGATGGCATTGGTCATCTGGCCTGCTGTCTGAGATGAGAGCATATGTTGGCCAAAGGCAGAAGAGTTCTTGCAACAGATGTTCAGACAAGATGGCTAAAGTACTGTTGAAGTATGGTAAAAAATATGAACATAAGCCTAAAAAGGTAGCCAAGATATGACTCTGAATTATAGCTAGTCATGGGATGGGATTATTAATTCCAGTGTAATATGTTTCCTGCCAAGTATGTGCCAGATCCTCTGAAACAGAATCTGGTTTTTGCCAGCAGTACTTAGGAACTATATTTTAAACCTAAATCCACCTAAAAGACAGAAGAATAAATTTCTTTCTGATGGAAATAGGTTGTATTTCAAAGAGCTCCCACAACCTTACCTTCTTATGAAGAAAGTTCCCAAGGGTAAGGGAAGGGGCCTGCAGCACCTGGACTAGTGTTAGCAGGTGTCTCTCCTAAGGCTTTTACATGTGTTCACTGATTAGGAGAACTGTATGGTCACTTATAAGCCCTCTTGCTGATCTTATGCTCCAATCTTCTCTGGCTTTGCTGCTCCAGTGAGATGGTGTTGTGGGGAGATTTCTCTTTGGTCTTGAAAGCATTTCCTGCTTCTTGGTGTTTACCTTGTCTCGTTCATTGCTGGAATTTCCAGTGGTACAGATCCATCTCCCTTACTATTTCCTTTTCTCAAATGCCCTGAATCCATGAGGTCTCACTGGTTACTGAATTTTAAAAGCAGCATCTTTGAAATCTTCAGACAAGATGGCTAAAGTACCAATGCTCTGTTTTTGCTCATTTTATTGATTGTCATCTGGCAAATTGTATGTTTCCCTGTGTGTATGTTTATTGTCTGTATTCTCCCTCTTGAATGAAGGGAGAAGGATTTGATTCTGTCAGTACAGCAATGACTGGTGCATAGCAGTCAATAAATACCTTTTGAAATAGTGCATGCATAAGTGACTAAACTTCAGTCTGTATTTGCTTGTATGCATTATACTGGGGACAGCTAGAAGACTGTATTAAAATTTTGCTTATCTTGTAGCTCATGTATTGAAAAAAATATTTGAGATCAGAGGTGCTTAACTCTCTATAATCCTAAAGCAGTGCCTCACAAAATTTAACATGCATGTGTATCACCTGGGTATCTTGTTTTCTGGTTTAGTAGTCTGGATTGGAGGCTATGGATCTAAATGCCTAACAGGATTCTATGTGATGTTGATGTTGCTGGCCCAAAGATTATGCTTTGCAAATCACTAGAGAGATGGGATACATAGATGGGATTCAAGGAGTTCAAAGAAGCAGATCATTATTATGAACATTGGGTACCATTGTTTTGGCAAAGAACCAGTATGTGAATTTCTGGAGATTTCTTATTAATAGAATGACAAAAAGGTAATTTATTGGACATTTTGTTTGTTTACTGGACATTTATCTGTCAAATTATTAACCACACATATGTATGTTCTTTATGTAGTCATAGTTACATGTATAGAGTGGTTTCTTTTTTTGAAGGCTTGATAAAGGGTATTCGTTTGATTTTCAAAGGATGATGATGCCAAAGAAAACTAACAGCCATTATTTATGGATAGTGATGTTAAGCAAAACAAAACATAATTATCAAAAGAAAGTATATCCAAATTATTACAGTGATGACAAAATCAACATTTATATTTGCAATTGTCTTTGCTAGGTTATGATTTTACTGAATAATTTTTTTCTATTGCCAATAACTAACTTTTCAGTTAACATTTTCTGGAGATATTATTTTCCAAGAAAAATATTAAGTAAAAATATTTGCAAAATGCTTGGAACTCAGCAAGATAAGAATTTGCTTTCCCCTAGCTAATAAAAATGGCCCCCAACAGGAAACATTGGCTAGAAGTGAATATTTGGAAACTCCAAGGCCCTCTATAAATGCTATTGCAGTAGCTCACTGTCCTTCTAACCTGAGACTAAAATGCTCTCAAAGGGGTACTGGTGTAGAAAAACTGTTTTCAGGCATAAAGCACACAGCAGCCCATCAAGAGCTGTATAGTTTTTCAGTCAGACAACTTACCCCCAGGTGCAATTTTCTCAGCCAAGAATGTGCGGAATTTAACTTCAAATGTAATTCTCAAAAAGAACAAAAGAGGACTTTTGGAAAAACTAATATCTTTAATGCTGAATGACCCTATTAAATAGAGATTTCATAGAAGCCTTAGTGACATGTTTAAATTCTGGAGGCCTTGTCGGGTTTGACATCATTATCTCATCATTGCTAATGACTCAAATAATGCTCACAGGAGCTAACACTTTACCAAGTGCTACACGTATGCTGGCCAAATGTGCCAGTTGCCTTTCACTTACTCTGTTATACAGTATTGACAACAACTATTTGAAGTAGATACTATGATTGTTTTGAACAGATGAAAAAACTAATGCATAAATATATAATTTACTTTGCCCAAGTTTAAGAAGAAGCTAAGTAATGGAATTGGGACCCAAATTTATATGTTCTGATTCCAGAGCTCCTGCTTCTATTATGCTACATTCCTAACCAACCAATTGATTGTTGGTGGACTTGTACTGCCCTTTTAGAAGACTAAGTTTTAAGGTTTGTTGTCTTGTTTTATCCTCAGTAATAAAGAAAGCACAGATTTTTATAACTTACTGTCAGCATATTAACTCTCCTAAATTCTTCTTTTAGAAGAAACACTAAATGCTTTCTATTAAGGAAATATGCTGAGATTCCTACACAACTCAACTTCAGCAGTCCCTTTTCATGTGGCACAGATTTTGTTGGGCTCTGAAGCGTGACAAACAGCCTGGTGTGGGAAAGTGGCCGAGGGCGAAGATTAATACAACTGCTTTTGAAATCGAGACCTTTTCTTAAATGGTCAATTTGTACTTCTGAGTATTGGGAGAATTTCTGTGTTCTCATATGAGTGTTGGACAGACCTTTCAGTTGCATATTACAGAGTACATGGAAACTAGCCTAATCAGATAAAACAAAGTAAAAACAATTATGACGAAGCACCTACAGTTTCAGGATGGGTGCCAAACAGCCTGATTCTGGGGCTTCCCAGCTACACCCCAGGACTTCCTTCTAATCATGGGGCTTGTTAGCACCAGTGGGGCCAGGATGAGCCTCCTGAAGCTGAGGAGTGAAGTGCCTCCCCGGATGCCCCTGCCAGAAAGCTCATTCTTCCTGGTGTGGCCTCTTTCGTAAGGTAGTCCTTGAATTTTCTGGCTTAAAAACTGAACTCAAGCTCTGAAAGAACTGTAATGCAGTAAGATACTCAAAGATATTAGGACATCACCATAAAGAATCTCCCAATGTCATATAAATTAGTTACATGTCACCAAGTGTCTTTCCCTGCATTATGCTTTTTCTTCATTTTTGTATCCTTTGAGTGTTAAATACTGACAGAGAATAGAGACTCTATCCATTCGGTCTCCTAAGTGGCACTATAATAGGTCCACTACAAGACTTCTATGCTTTTGGAGTCTTATGAAAAAAGTTGAAATATGTATTAAAATGATAGTGAAAGAAATGTGATACTTCTGATGCTAAGTGCTTTAAGCTAGAGAAACGACAGAACATTCAAGTAAGAAATAAATATGGTATTGTGGCCCACAAGTGTACGTAGGGTTCCAGGTTTGGGTGTGGGGGTTGTCATCTAAGCCTTGACCATTGAAACAGTCACCAGAGAATGCAAAATCTTTGACTAATAGAACAGAACTGAACAAGAAACTGAAGATTCCTCATGCTGCCCACCACTACCACCTGTGCTCAGCTCAGAAGGAACAAAGGAGGTGATGGAGGAGGAGGAGACAGAATTCAGAGACAGTGATTTATTTTTATTTTTATTTTTATTTTTATTTTTGGCTGAGCCAGGGATTGAACTCAGGCCCTTGCACTTGCCAGGGAAGCACTTATTCTACGAGCCATCTCAGTAGACGTTAGTTTAAAAAGGTGGGGCCAGAACAGCAAGCCAGGGATCAAACCCCCATCCCTGTGTCTGCCTAAGGCACTTTAATCTGCTGAGCTATCTGGCTGATCTTTAAGAATGTTCTTTGGGGGAAGAATCTAATGTGGTAGGTAGAAGGAAGTGTGTACTTCTCTATTGTCACTTCCTGCTTAGCCACAAACTGTGGGACCTGATCAGGCAACCTTACCTCCCATTCAGAACATTTTTAGAACTACTTGTGAAACTTATGTTTCAAATATAAAGAATAATACTCTGCAGTTTAGCACTACAAAACATATGTTTTTGGTTTCCTGTATTTCTATATAACATGATAAATCAAAAAGCTTCATTCATACAGAAAAAATTAACTTAAGAAATCCTACTATAAACCAAGGAGTATTCCGGATGGTTAGAGCTTTAGGTTTGAGGTAGCCGTAGGGGAGCAAAGCACTGAGTCTTTTTTCTTTTCTTTTCTTTTCTTTTCTTTTCTTTTCTTTTCTTTTCTTTTCTTTTCTTTTCTTTTCTTTTCTTTTCTTTTCTTTTCTTTTCTTTTCTTTTCTTTTCTTTCTTTCTTTCTTTCTTTCTTTCTTTCTTTCTTTCCTTCTTTCTTTCTTCTGTCTCTCTGTCTGTCTCTCTGTCTCTCTGTCTCTCTCTGTCTCTCTCTCTCTCTCTCTCTCTCATCTCTTTCTCGTATTTAGCACAGGGTTTGCAGGGTCTCACGACACAGATTGGACTTGTAATTCTGTTTTCAGCTGCCCAAGCCCTGGGATCACAGATGTGTGCCACTACACCCAGTCTCAATCACTGTCTCATCACGCCCCGAGGGTGGCGCCAGCAAGGTAGGCCTGGGATCCAGCCTCTGACCCCTGAGTCAGCCTAAGCAGGGCTCCTTACTTTCTGAAAGAAGTTGAGTTTCATTTTTATTTGAGAGATATAAACAAAGGAAAAAAATATGTTCCATGCTGAGTACTCTTGGGTAAGGCCTTAGTTTGATAGAGGAAAGCTATTCTATTTTAACAACAATGAAAAAAAAAAAAAAACTACACAGAAAAATGATGGGAATATTTTGTTTTCATTTAATCAACTGCGTACCTAATCGCCAAGTAATTTGGTCTTGTTTAACAACAAAAGAGAATGAAAAACCTAGAAAAGTGTCCAATGATTGGCCATGGATGTGTTAGGGGGATACCTGTACTATGGCGGCACCTATGGAGTCCTATATGCTTGGCAGTATATTAATTACTTTATATTAACAAACTTATGTAATTCTCACAATGACTATACATTGTAGAAACACATCTTATTCTCATGTAACACCTGAGAAAAGTTAGGCAGAGTTTTAGTAACTTAGAAAAGTTACATAGTTAAAGACGTGTATGGAGCCCAACTCTGAATCCAGGTAATATTGAAAGCTTGAGCTCATGCTTCTGTATTATACCTGCAGATGGTCACCATCTTGCTAAGGCAAGTGCCATATTAGAGTTCAGTTTCACACTTTAAAAATTACTTTTTTAAAATTATTTTTTAAAAAGAAAACATTCTCCTTCTACCATGGAAGATAACTCTGTTAATTTTGAACTATACCCCTTTAGTATTTCTCAACCCCTATACACAAATGCCTAACATTTTATCATGCCATACATACTTATTAAATTAATTTTATTTTACTAGTTAGCTTAAAAAATGTTTTATGTCGTGGCGCAGGCCTGTAATCCCAGCACTCGGGAGGCTGAGGCAGGAGGATTGTTGTGAGTTCAAGACCAGCCTGAGCTACAGAGTGAGCTTAAGGCCAGTCTGAACTGCATAGTGAGACCCTGTCTCAAAAAGACAAAAAAAAAAAATGTTTTATGTCATGGGATTCTTTGTCCTTCTTCCCCCCAAAATAGGAATGGAATTGAAGTTCTTTGCACTGAGCTACATACCTAGCTCTTTTCTTTTATTACATTAAAAGTTTTTAAAAACTTTTTTTATTTTGACACAACGTCTCACTAAGTTGTCTAGTTGGGATTATTCTCCTTCAGTCTCCCAGAATGCTGGGATTTTGTGCATCTGACATCTATTTCTATATGAGTTTTAATGGCTACATTGAGGTAGCCATTAATAGTTTTTAATATGCTACCTATTACCAAATATTAATATTGTGTTCTGCCTCTTGCTTTTGGAGAGTGAAATTTTTCTAGAAACAGAAAAACAACAGGCAATAGTATCAAATATGCACAACTTATTTAACATGAGAATAAAAATAATCCTAATTGGATCTGATAAACTTGTACTTTTTAAAATTTATTTTATTAATTTATTTATTTGGTACGGGGTCTCACTAAACAGCTCATACTCATAGTTATCCTCCTGTTACAGCCTCCCCAGTGCTGGAATTACAGGCATGGGCCACCATACCTGGTTTTGGTGGCTGGCATGGCATGCCCTGAGTTCTGGAGCCGGCATGGCATGTGGTTCTGGGGTTGAACCCAGATCTTTGCACTTGCCAGGCAGGTGCTTAGACTGCCGAGGTATTTCCCACCCCTAAACTTGTACCTTTTTAAACTTTTGTTTTGGCCATATTTTCTTTTATATTTACTATAGAATAAAAATTTAGCCTTGGGCATGTTGACAAAAATAATCTTATAGACTAAAGTTACATTATTTGGAGCTAAATTCAAAAGATACTGATTGTTTGTAAAATTCAAATAGCTCCAGTAATGCTGAAAAACTTAATCATTCAACGTATATCTGGTGTAGGAAAAGGCTAGACATAAACTTTAAGAAATTTTGGGTTTAGGGCTATCTCACTGTCAAGTTCTATTGAGTAAAAACTTTCTGATTTTCATTAAAGATAGGTTCTCTTTATGAAAATTTGACATTATAATATTTGTTTACATAGCAATCTGTCAGCAGGAGTTTCCTCCCTGTAAATCTGAATATCTTCATTCTTGTTGATGGGCCATGGGGATATTCTCATGAGAGTCCTTAATAAAAGTTTGCATTATAAGAAAATATGGACTCACTAAAAGTGTGTGGTTCAGTTAGGTGGACTGGAAGCGCCAGCTTGTGACTTGTACTTCTGCCTTGTAGAAATATCTGAACAGGTTATTTAAACTCTTTAAGCCTCACTTTCTTACCAATTAAATTGAATTGTTGCAAGAATTATTTAAGTCGTGTTTATTGTCTGAGCTCCAGTAAGTCTTCTGTGAATGCTATTTTGTATAATTATTTTTAATTATATTTCCCTTTACTTCAATAAATACACAATGTTGGATTTTTTGTGCAGAGTTTTGGCATCTCTCAAAATATAGGCTTCACTGACTGAGGATTGATGACAGGAATCTCACTATGAATTTTTGTGTCATTAACAAGAGTCACTGCAATAAATAATGTTTCCCTTAACTGCAATAATAAATGTTCTCCCTCTCTGGACCTATTTATGTATTTTGAGTATTTATTTTATAGGTGCTTACCTTTCTAAGGAATTTCTAAGAATGTTTTACATTGTTTATGTTATATGTAGTAAATACATGTACAAAACCTATGATTCCTTTTGAAAAAATTATTTTCTGTTTTTTTACTTAACTTCTGATAATAACTATAGGCTCAATGGGTAGCAAATCACAGTCCCACTTACTATTTTATAACTCCATATGTGGTGGCACTGGAGAATCTGAGCAGGCAGACAGCTTGTGATTTGTTTCCAGGAATCTATTCTATTTTGACTTGAAATAAGTTTAGTTCACTATTTTGAAATAAAGACAAAAGAAATGTTCTCCCTCTCTGGACCCATATTCCTGATTTTTCTTCGAATACCTTATTAGCACTTGGACTAGCTTCGGGAGAACATTTTTAGTGATCTGTAGGTGAAGGTAAAGCTGTCAGCATCTTAGTAGGGTGAAATAAAATTACCATACCTTTCTTCTTTTTTGTGGACCTTGGTTAGAGACACTACATGTAGAAATCAGAGCCCAAACCATTGGAAAGGCGTAGAAGATTATGAATCTATTTGTAACAATAGAACAACAATGCATAGGCTTATTTATTTATTTTGTATTTTTAGGGAAGGGACTATAGGGTTTTTAGGGTCTCACTAAGAGATTGGACTCATAGTGATCCACCTGTTATAGCCTCCCAAGAGCTGGGATTACAGTTGTGTCACCACAGCCAGTCTCAGTCACCATCTCAGCAAGCCCCCAGGGGGTGAGACTAGCATGGCAGGCCCAGGTATAGTCTTATTTACAAAACCATTTTTAAAATTATATAAACTAATCCTGGGGACAGAACTCAATTAAATGTTTATTTTTTTTTTAAAGTCATGAATAAAGAAAAGAATTTTAAAAACTATTCTACTTTAAGTGAAATAAAGTAGAACATGGAGATGGGAGGATTTCTCCTTTGAATATGCAGGAACTCTAAGTACCTTCAAGAAAAAAGCAGTTTGTCCTAATCCCAGGGCTGTCTAACTCCACCTCTCCTGTAAGGTAGAAGGAGATTGCACAACTCCTGGGAAGGGCGCTGAGTGTGGTGCTTGTCTGTGTTGCAGTTTAATTCAGTCTCAGCTTCTCTTTTTCTCTTTACTTTCAGCAAAAGACAAATACCTCTTTGGTTCCACTTTCTCTCTGATAAAATGAAGAGTTCTGAGTGGTATCTACCCATTAGAGTGCATTGAAAATCATGAAAAAATTTCTGTAGAGGTGCAGTCTAAGATATATTTGTAAGATAGTAGGATCTTATGTTGACTGGTATCTCTTCAGGTGATATATTAAAACATATATCCGTCTCCTTTTTAAAATATATTTGATACAAGGTCTCACTACAAAAATCGGACTCATAGTGACCCTTTGGTTTTCAACCTTACCAGCACTGGGATTACAAGTGTGTGCATCACGACTGGATTGGGTCCTGAGTCAGTGTATCCGGAGGCGAGGCCTGTTTGGCATGTGGTAACAGGGATTGAACCCTGGTTTCTACAGTTGCCTAAGCAGGAACTCTATCTCCACTTTGATAAGTCTATTTAGATTGATATTCTCAGAATTTCTACATCACCATCAAGAAGTGATAAGTTTGAAATATATCTGGTACCATGAGTTCAGAAAATAAGAACATCTCACAGTTGCAGTTTTATTTTTTTCAAAAATAGATTTTAACAAATCCGTTGTCTTCTCAAATCCTCAGTGATGTTTCCATAATAGGATATATATAATTTTTTATATTAGGAAGAGTCTACAGGGTGGCTAGATCAGAATCACAGTGATCCGCCTGTCTATAGCCTCCTAAGAACTGGGATTATAGGTGCATGCTCCCATGTCCTGTCTCAATCGCCATCTCAGCGTGCTCCAGGGGCGGGGCTGGCACAGCATACCATGGGATCGAAGCCCTGACCCCTGCACCTGCTTGCAGACACTTAAACATAAAAGGAGATTCTAAGAGCTCAGAAATCAAACCATAGTGTCTTTGAAGACCATTATAGAAAAATTATCTCCTGTGAGAGTTCTCATGACCCTGTTAGATTGTAGAACATTGTCCTGAACATACATCACAAGCCATAATAAAAAGATGTTTTATGTGTAGTGGTTTATTCTAACCATTAAATCATACTTTACCTTTTGGTCCACCAAGGAACCTGTGAAGACATAGTGAGAGTAGTGCTGTTAGTTAGCTCACTCTACTTTGCAAACCTGGTTTAATGAAGATATTTTAAAGAAGAGAAAATGAAATACAGAGAAGTAATTTTCATCTTCAGAGCAAATAGTCTTGCTTTCATAATCTACTGCTTCATTGTGATAATAAAAATGTAGAGACATTAGAATTTTTCAGTGTGGATGTTAAGAAAACAGTTTTTGTTGAAAAGCTGCTTTCCCAAATCTAGTGATAGTTAAAGTAGTTCATCTTCTGTTTTCATGTTTTATTTTGTGAACATACTAACCTGGGACAAAACAACATTTAGTTCTAATCCTGGTATTCTTGCCTTTCTGAATTTCAGGTTCTTTTTTTTTTTTTATGAATTTAGGACAGGGTCTACAGTGTCTCAGGATCTCACTAGGTAGATTAGACTCATAGTGATTCTCTTGTTTTCCGCCTCTCAAGCACTGGCATTACAAGTTCGCACCACTGTGCTCAGTCTCAAGTGCTGACACTGCACACCAGGGATCAAACTCCTGTTGCTGCCATTTGCTGAAGCAGGTGCTTTAGTCTGCTGAACTATCTGGCTGGCCCTTGATCTCAGGTTCTGATTCCAACAAGATGCTTTGCTTGGATGCAAGAGACTCTTAGTTTGAGCCCCAGCAGTAATAGAAAAAAAACAATGAAACCATGCACCTTTAGGATTAAAAAAAATATTAACATTGCTATGATCTCTTCTTGGTTCATAGTGTTGTCTCCCAAGTGCTTCATACTTTTTAAAAAAAATTTGGGACAGCTGGCCTGGCCCTTTACATTTAAGGAAAGAGGATATAGTCAGTTCTTCAATTTGTAGAGTGAAGGAGTGAAGTTCTGACTTAAGATGGAGGTGAGAAGTTTCATGTTAGTATGGTAGGAGGTGCTGTTACTATCACCATGAGGTGTTCTGAGTTAGTTACAGAGAGAAGGCTCTGCCTGCCAGATTGCCAGTGGGTCTTCATGGATGAGTGCAAAACCAGGGGCTGATGTGTGCTGCCACATTTAAAATTAAATTTAAGATTATGTAATGTCTCAGGAAAGCTACTGACATGGAGGGAATCAAAGGCCACTCGTGACAATGTTAGTCATAATATGATAATTACAAGTGTGATGCTAGGAATCGGTGAGTTTTCACCTTAACAGTTGAGTCCCAGGGAAATGAAGGAAGCAGTGCAAGCTTGTACCATTAATGTTAGAGTTATGAATAGAACTTAAGCCTCTGGGCTGCTCGCATCTCTGTCCACACTCACTTATTATAAACATCAGGGGCATTCACTCATTTTGTTTGCATTGCTGTGATGGTTCTAGATTAAATTGTATAAGAACCGATACATTCATAGAATTTATATTCATTATATGTTGTACATAACCTGAAATATCTATGGCCTCTACTATGAAACTAACATGAATCTCTTGAAAATTGGACTCATGCTTGAACAGAAAAAGCCTACACAGACACATTAATATCATGTTCAGGTATATTATGATATTTTTTGGTTGCAAAACAAATTTCTACTTAAGGCTGCAAACACAAGAAACACATTAAGGGGAAAAGTCACTAAACAAAAATGAGGCAGCGAATGGCTGACTTTTTGATCCTACAGCGTCTATGTTAGGTGCAGACTTCCTTGGCATAGTTACGATATGACAAACCCGGTATGCAGCCCCAAACATCTCAAGGATTCAAGATTGGAAGCAAATGGATGGACAAAATAAACGTTCTTAATGAACAAGATACCTTAGAAATTAACAACAACAAGAGATAGAGTACCTGTCAGCACCTAAAATTATTCAAGTACTGAGAATCAAGAATACCTGGAGATTTATAATGATTAAGAATGGTTATTGACTTGTCAATTGATTTGTGTTTACAATTTTACAGTTATGCTATAAACTCCATAAAATTTAATTGGAATAATCTTGGTGTTCATAATCACAGTCGGGGTAGGCAGACTTACCAGCATGATTTTATGCACGTGAGTTAACTCCCCCGACTCTCCTCGTCAGTAAAAGATATACACTGTGATGTAATTCTTGGCTTAAATGTGCTTTGTTGGACAGAGAAGACTGAAATTAATATCTGCATTTCTGTCTTGAGAAAAAAAAAAACACAATGATGTTTTATTACTTCCACAAGAAACTTCTTCCTAGAGTTATATGATTGTCATGGTTTTTCTGGGTTATTCATGAATATTTAAGATTATAGATATCTAGGGCTAGGATATACAAACAAAACTTAAGGATAGCTCCATATCACCTTGTGATTTTATACAGGATAAATAGGTCTAGAGGTACAAAGCGATTTTACCCTGTGATCATGAGTGGTGGATTTCTAAGAATAAGGAGGTTTCCATAAGTTTTAGGTTTTTTTTAATCCTGTAGGACAGATAACAGATTTTCTTTCTCATGCCAACTCAGATTAATGAATAACGATGCTTGACTGAGGAAGCTTAAAAATGGATTTGAGGTTGTGATAATATAGGAAAGACTAGTCCTGCTGATTAGTAAGTATGGTCCAGCGTGTGAAGAGAGCATGGAAATAGCATATATTTGTTGCCACTTCTTCAGGATATTCTTTATGCATGGTCCTTGAGGACAAACTCCTAATATCCTGATTTCCTTTGAACCACCATCACACAGACGCTTACCTAATGCTGAGATGTTCTACTCCAAGAGAAGTAACATGTCTTACTGGGCCAAACAGATTGGAACACGAGGGATCATGACTTCCTTCGTGCTTAGAGTTTTGTGGGATTTCTTGGGCTATTTTCATTTCTTACATTACTAAATATCATGGGATGCCTCATTAGCATCTTGTAGCCTGTTCACTGGGATCTCAGGGCTTCCAGGGCAGTGCCATGGCACGAAGCACAGGCTGACTCTAGCCATAAGTTTTGTTGTAGAATCATGAGATATGCTGGAAAGAAAAGGCAGAACTGTTGTGCCTTGTGTTTCTAAGAATGTAAACTTATTTCCTGGCAGCCTGTGCCACACACTGATCTGATCTTTATGATGGGTGAGTTGGAAAGATCCTGCTCTGATGGGCTCTGCTCAGAGGAGTTGTAGAATTTCCTGGGGCTCTTCAAACTAGCAGCTGCCCGATTGGCTCCTACCCTCCCCTTCTTACAGCACTGCAGGAGTTGGGAAGAAACATGCAGCTGGACCTGGCTGATTTTCATTTATTTGTGTTGTTTTGCTCATACCTGTCATCTGTTATTATTTTAAAAGAAAAGGAAAAGTACACTAATCTTATAAGGAACTAGAGTGTAAATTCTAAAACCTAGAGCACATGTGTTAAATACACAAAAGGTATCATTTCTTTTTATAACTGTTGAAATAGAAGGCAGATTGGAGTTCAAACTTAATGAAATGCCTATTTATTCCTGGAAATAAATACAGTTATTTTCTGATCCTAGTTCTTTGTTTTCCTGATGGAAAAAAGAGAAACCCAGTGCCCAGTGGTGTTAAGTCATTGGATAATATGTGGCCGAAGAAACAAAAGATGAATAAATAATTCAGAACTTCCCAATGTTCATTGTGGTATGTTTTGTATCATATCACACCAGCACCATTTGTTTTAGAATTATTAAAGTTTTGTTTTCAAAGTGACTGCAGATTATTTTAAAGTAGTAGTCTGATTTTACAGGTTAGTAAAAACTTAATACATCAATATTTATTTTAGGGTTTAGAAAAACATTATATTACTTAGACTTATTTTAAGCCTGCTATAAGCATTGTTATCTGTCTATGGGCCTGAGCTTAAGTCTCAGCTTTTTATTTATTTATTTTTTTTGGCAGAACCGGGGATTGAACTCAGGCCCATTGTGCTTGCCAGGGAAGCACTTATTCTACTGAGCCATCTCCCAGGCCCTAAGTCTCAGCTTTGAAGGTTCTATTACTTTAGCTTTATGTGAATCTTGGCATCATTTTCACCCTTTGGAAGTTTGGGGCATGCTAGATGTTTGTGAGGGCTGTTACAACTTCCAGAGCAGTCTAAAATCTAGACTTTAAAAAAAAATGTATTTGCTACAGAGTCACTATGAAGCTGTGACTCATAGTGATCCTTCTGTTGTCAGCCTCCCGAACGCTGGGACGAGAGGCATGTGCCACCACACTTGGTCTCTGTGACTGGCTCAGCATGCCGGGGCCTGTGGTGCCAGGGATGAAACCCTGTCTCTGCTCTTGCTCAAGCAGGTGTTTAGTCTGCTGTCTTACCAGCCCTTAAAATCTAGACTTTAAAGTCTATATTTTATTTTGTTTTTTTATTTTTTTTTTATTTTTTATTATTATTTTTTTTTTTGTCTTTTTGAGATAGGGTCTTGCTATGTAGCTCAGGCTGGCCTTAAGCTCACTTTGTAGCTCAGGCTGGTCTCGAACTCACAACAATCCTCCTGCCTCAGCCTAAAGTCTAGATTTTAGAACAAGTAAAAGTGCAAAGTAGAGATTGATGTTAAAGGATTGGCTGCATAAAACACCACTAATGTTTCTGGGTCACATGTTTCTCTAACTCACAGACTTCTCTTTATTGGTGGCTTTAGAACCTAATTATATTGTATGTTATTTGTTTATTTAATTTTTGGTGGTACTCAGGACCTTGCGCTTGGCAGGCAAGCACTTTTTCCACTAAGCTATCACCCCAGCCCCTATATTTTATATTGAGTAAATAACCTATAAATAATCATACCTGAACTAGAAATAAAGTGTTTATAGGAGGATGTTTCATGCTGTAGTGAGGATCTTGGCAAAACAATGTTCTGAAATTCTGTTTGTAAGAATGTAAGGATTAGCTGTTCTTTAGGCATGAGAGCAAAATGAAACACTCTTTGCAGACAGAGAGGAAAATAAGTGGATCCAACTAGCAGAATTACTTCTCCAGAAATTTGAATCCATGTTGTACAACTTTAGTGTCTAAGTGAGATGAAAGACCTTGTAGAATGATGTTTTAAAAGTTAGAATAGAAACACATGGTAAAATTGATTCCCTATGACATGGAAAACCTGCTGAATTGAAAATTAACTTTATACTCTGGTTTCCCTTCGTATAAATCTTTCGCCTTTTGAAAATTAACTTCACTCAGTGTCACTTAAATTTATAAAGTGAGTGTCCCAAATTCTTAATAATTATTTTGAAGCACCAGATAATGACATGCAAAATAAAAACTGACAGAAAGATAAAAATTGGCAAAATTAGCAGAATTAGACGAAAAAGTAATTTTTTCTTGAGATATTCTACTAATTATTGGGATAATTCAAATTAAGAAACTGCTGCAAGCAATTAAATTAATTCTTCCTCAACAATCTCCTTGAGGCACCTAAGGAGTTCTTAAAAAAAAATGAAAGCAAATTTAAACATGTTTTATTCCTCTATTTTGCGCAGTGAATCTATGGATGGACACCACGGATGAGCTCATTTCCTTCTTGTGACATCTTGTGCTGATGTCCGTTGCCTCAGCATTCTTAGCATCACTGAGATAAAACTGTAGTGGTTTCTACAACCACCATTTCACAGCCTTCTTGTTTCCCTCCTTCCCTTGCTTCCTTTCTCTCAGTATTGTTTCTCATTCCCACTTTTTTTCTTTTTTCCTTTATTTCTGGGAAGTCTTTATTTTAACTTCACAGAGATCACTTCTTTTACACTTTCTCCTTGGGTCGTTGTAGTACATTCTGTGCAAATTTAAAGTAGAACTATTTATACTTTAGAATTCTCATATAAGAGAAACTCAGGGATATTTCAGCATGTGGGTGTCACTCATTTCACTTAACATTATTGTCTCAAGGTACATTCTTTTCCTATAAATAACTCAATTTATCTTTTTTATAGCACAGTAGTGTTCTATTGGGTATAAACACATTTTCTTCATTCATTCATATGTATACTGAGCATACCTTGATTCCATATAGTCCCCTTCCCTCCATCTTGAGATTCCCTTCCCACTTGTATTATTATACTGTTAATTATTATTAGTTCATGCATGTGAATATATATAGATATATAGATAGAATTTATCTACCTATGTATCTATGTATCTATCTATGTATGTATGTATCTCTCTATATCCTTCTCCCCATCATTACACTTTTGGTCCCCTCACCATTTTGAAAAGATGTATCTCCCTGTTTTATTTTACTTTGTTTTAGAAACAGGCAACAGACAGATGCAGGAAGAGTGGGAACTTAAAAAAGAAAAAAGTAAGATGTGTTGTATACATATATTAATTCCCTATATGAGTGCAATCACTGTATTATAATATGAGTTATTTCAATTCAATTTCATCCAATAAACAGCTGTGGGCTACTTAGCATGTTCAGAATAATGTTACCTATTATGAGTGACACAATGATAACTAAAATATGGTTCCTCTTCTTAAGGAATTTGCAATTTACATGAGTGAAGCTGTGTAATTAAATATTCATCATCAAAATAAAATGCTACAGCATAGACAGAAAAATATTTAGACACTTTATATACGAATGTAAAGGAGGTAGAACAGTAAAGGTTAATATCACTTTGCTAGTATTTTACTTTAGCTCTGTATTGAAGCACAGCTAATAATGTCTTTGTGCTTTCAACTTCTTTTTGTTTGGTACTATTTTATAGTCATAGCTCATGTAACTTTATGCAAATGCATTTAAACAAACATGCATTTAAATACATGCTTATGCAAAGTTACCCTTATCAGTAGAGTGTTGTTCAGAAGAGATTTATTGATTGGAATACATAATACTGGATTGTAGTTTTGTAGTGTGTGTTACTCCAACTTTCAGATAGCTTCTTTATCTGATCTTGCAGGCAGATAACTTGCTCTTGGCCAGGGGAGGAGAGAGGCATTCTTAGGATGACCTGTCACAGTATGAGGTAAGCCTCCTTGGGCCAATTTTCTAAGTTGACAAGTGTATTCAGAACAAAAGGTACTCCATTTTGACACATAGCTTAGACTTCCAGATATGTGTTGGGATGCAGATGAAGCAGAGGAGTTGTTTCTGTTTTAAGAAGAATTTATCAGGCATAGAAGTGTAGAACCCTTTAACAATATGATTCCACTTGGAAGAAATAAATCATACATAGTTTTGGAACTTTGGAGCTATCCAAGGTACTGACACAATCCCTACATTGACTTTTAACCAAGACAAAACAAACTTGTAGACATTTTAAAGCTTTTAAACATTTTAAGTCTGGCCCTGTTTGTTCCAAAGCAGAGAAATACTCTTCTTTTTTGTATTTCTGTTAGTTTTGAAGAAGTTCTTTTTCTTTTTCTTGTGTTGGACAGTTCCACAGCTCATTTTAGTTTTTCCTAGAATTCATTTATACTTAAATATATTCAACAAATATTTATGAGCTTCTGTGTGTTGGACATTCCACAAATGATTAAAGTGCTCAGATTCATTTTTATATAGTGCTAATTTCTAGTACTATTGTGTTTTTCATGATCTATGCTAGGGAAGGCAAACATTTTAGAGTCTTCAGTGATAACAAACACACACTTACGGCACATGTGTCATAGGTTTGCGAACACACTAAAGGAGCACATTTTGTAACTATGATAATTGAATAATTATAAGATTGTGTGCAGTGTTTTGAGAACTTGTTTCAGATCCAAAGTTTATTGTTTTGTTTACTTATTTTATGGAACCTTTGTCCACTTTTATTGAGACTGTAGACTGGTACAACCATTGTGGAAATCAATATGTGGATTCCTCATAAAGCTATGATAAGAGGTTGAATTTGATCCAGGTATTTCTCTTTTGGGTATTTTCCAAGAAGAATTAAAAACATCATACCACAGTGATATATATGAACCTATGTTTATAGCAGCACAATTTATAATAGCTTGATCTTGGAAACAACCCAAATGCCCATCAGCTGAGGAATGCATAAAAACTATATGGGGTTTTTATAAAATGAAGTACTACTCAGTATGAAAAAGGACAAACTTGAGACATGTGCAAGGAAATCAATGCAACTTTTGACCATACTCATGAGTGAAATGAATCAGAATAACATGTGATTTATATTGTCAATATTGTTATATTGTCCCCCTAGTATATGAATCTGAAAGAGTAAGGTGTAAAGTGCACAACAGATATTGTGAAATGGGAAGAAACTGTTCAAAAGAAAACAGAAACTGGGATGGAGAAAAGGAGAAAAGAAGGAAGGAAAAGAGAAATCTCTATATCTATCTATCTATCTATCTATTTTTATATTTAGGACTTGGACAACTCTTAGAGATGGACTAAAATACCTTTTGCACAAAGGGTTGTAACATGTGTCTTTGAAGGTACAGGGCTGGAATGTTATGGTTTGTATCTAGGTGTCCCCCAATGACTCATGTAATCACTGGAGTGAGGCATGTTTCTATACTTTGTGATTAATTCATGATCCAATGCTGGGATTATGGGTGTGAGTGCTTCTGGGATTATGGGTGTGAGTACTACACTCAGCCTGGGGAAGATAGCCTGAAGGCAATATAAAAAACAGAGGAGGGATGCTCCCTGCCAGCCAATGCCTCAGCTGCTGCTGCTCCTGCTATTGTTGCAGCTGAAGCTGCTGCAGCGCCTCCATTTTTTTTTCTGTTTTTTGCCACCATAAATGGCTGCACTCTTCCATGTGCCAGTCTGCCTTGGAGCCAGTTGTGTCTGGATTGAAACCTCCAGAAACTGCGAGCTAAATAAACACTTCCTTTCTTCATTTTGGGTGTCAGGTGTTTTTTTTTTTTTTTTTTTTTTTTTTTTTTTCAACAAAAGTAACTAAGAGAGAAAAGTAACTAAGAAATGCTGTTACATGGTGGGTCATCTGTATGACACCAAAATTCAACTCACTAGATTTGACTTGCTTGCTAATTCACTGATGCTGCATTCACTGGAAAGACATGATCTTCAGGTGCCCTTGCCACATTTGGTGCACTAACATGAACTTTCAGAAAAGATCCTTTATTAAAATTGATCACTGGTATTAGTCCATTGAAATTATTTTCATCCTCTTATTGAAAGCTTACATTGCAACAGAATTTGGGGTTTTCCTAGTGTATATGGTCCTTTGCTATTGCTATGAATTAATTGTGTAGTACTTTTCCTTTTAGCCATACATTATACCTATCATACTTTCCAAAATGTTTTTAAATTGGTAAAGTCTCCACACATTATAATGCAAGAAATTATCTCACATTTTATTTCTATTTTAACTTTACCTCATGATGTATTCCTCCACAGATGGAAATGTGAATTTATTTTTATTGAAAGAATGAATTTCCATCACAGTACAGTAAATATGTCATTTTAAATACTTGCTATTTCATGTTCCCATGCAGTGTACATAAAGAAATGTTTGAGGTGTTGCATTTGTTCAAAACATTAAATAGTTGAGGGTTAAGGTTTGAAATTTTTTAAAGAACAGAGTCTCCTAATAAGGTATAGAAAAAGTTGTTTCGTGGCAGGAGTGATTCCCATGCTAATATTTGTGATGGTGCTTACTTCTTCCTTCTGGAAAGGTCCCATTTATAAATCTCAAAATACTTCACCTGTAAAACCACAATATACTGAGTATGGCTCATGATTGCTTTATTTTTCAGTGCTTGTTTTGCATGTTTTACACCCGAAGAAATACTGAGAACTTGAAAACTCAGGAACAAGAACAGAAAATGTCTCTTGGAAAATAGCATTGAATAAATGCCATTGAATAAAATCCCAAACCATTTAGAGGCTGATTGCAAATGATGAGCATAGGATATATCTATGATACTGAGTGAATGTTGGGACAGTGTAGACTTTTTTTTTTTAAATTATGTATTTGGTGCAAGGTCTCACTGCTTTTCATCTTCAGATTTTTAAATAAGAGGAAATATCTAATTTCCCATTTTGTTTCTATTTTTGGCATCAATTGTGGGAAGCCACTCATGACTATTTTTGTTGCTTCTTCTGGGAACCAAAGAACAGAATTTCCCTTGCATGACATTCTGACATTGCTCACACGTCACCTTGTGCTGCCTTTTGGGTGTTCACAAGTGTCCTGACTGATGAGTCAGATTGAGGAATGGTGGATTCACTTTTCTCCTTTATTGGATTTAGTTTGACCATCTAGTGAAGGAAATATTCTCAAATTATAGCAACAAACTCGCCAGGTGTTGCTAATTTTCTCCAGTTTTTGAAATATATGTATGTATGTATGTGTATATATATATATATATATATATATATATATATATATATATATATATTTTAAATTTGCTCATTATAAACATGAATTATCAGAGTTAGGCAAGAATTTGAAATTCACCTCAGTCAATGCTTTTATTTCTGGGTGAAGAATCTGAGAATCAGAGTAGAATAATGCCTCAAAGCCACACAGATGGCCAAATGATAGTAGAGCCCACAATTATATCTCTATCTCTCTCTGTTTCTGTCTCTTTGTCTCTGTCTCTGTCTTCCTCCCCCTGCCCCTTCCCTTCTCTCTTCCTCTCTCTTTCTCTCTCTCTCCCTCTCCTGGGGAAGGAACCTAGGACCTTGCACATGCCAGCTAATGCTCTACTACTGAGTTTGTCCTCAGCCCAGAACTCAAGTTTCCTGGACAGTCTTCTACTCAGTTGTTCTATGAATTTTTTTTTTTTTTTTTTTTTTTTGTGGAACTGGGGATTGAACTCAGAACTTTGCACTTGCCAGGGAAGCGCTTATTCTACTGAGCCACCTCCCTGCAGACAACATTTTGGTTGGCCAAATCTGTGGGAAGGGTCAAATATGAACCTTATGTTGATGTACATTTCCTCATCCATATACCTACATGTTGTACATGGAAATAGGTTTTTAAAGTAACTTCCTACTGCTCATGATAAAGCATCAGAGGAGTCAAAAGAAACATTTAAAAAGTATTAATTTGATCATGGTTCTTCTCTAGCGTCTAATGATGACTTTCAAACAGAGTTCAATTAATCCCAAATTTATTTCTGTGAATCTACCTTATCCATCTCCTTTTCTCTGAAATTTCATCTACCTATGAACATTGTGCAGTACAATAACCACTTTTGCCTCCTGTTCTCTATTCTCAAATGAAAGTACACTCTGTTTCCAAGTCTTTCTGTTTGCTGTTATTTCTGCCTGAAGCTTTCTCTTCCAGGGATTCAGATCTTTCAGCCTTGATGTCCCTTCTGCAGAGATGCAACCTTGCCTAGTGTTATTCTTATCTTTACCTAGCCCTTGTGATATGTTACTGTCTTTATAGAAAAAACCTCTGTTTCATCCTATACTGTATTATCTTTTCATAACTACATTGCAAATATGATAAGGGAACTTGTAGTTTTAGTGCTGGGGAGCAAATCAGAGCACACACCCTACTACTGAGCTTCATATTTGGTGCCCTGCAGTATCTACAACAATATGTAGAGGGTTTGCACCACAGTCAACAGTCTGTTCATACTTACTGAAGGAAGGAATAAGTTCAGAGCTCTAAAGTTTTGTAATGTTGGACTATGTATGGATTTGTGGAGCCACCAAAATGAAACACAGCATTTTTATATGACTAGTGAACTTTGGTTCTCTTGGCCCTCTGAAATGCATTTTAATTGGCATCTTTTGTGGTTGTTACTCATAGTCATGCCTGTCACTATTCAAATGGGATTGACATAGCTTTTGTCCATCATAAGATATTTCTTCATGATTACATGAAATTGTGGGCTCTGGCTGCTGTCTGGAAATTCAGAGAACAATTGATGCTCTGGTCTGAAGGCTGCTGATTGTAGGCATTTGCTGCATGTATAAAGTACATTTGTAGCAATACTTTGATAAGTGTTCAGTGAAAATAACTAGGTACTAGTGCTTAGTCAAATCAACAAAGAAAGAATTCCCTGCAGCATGCATTTATGGGGTGTGGGCAAGAAAGGCTTCTTCTCAAACCCACTGTTATTTTATGGATGAACTGAAGAGGGGAGCTTTTATTTCATAGCAGAATTCAAACATAAATATAAAACTAAATGGCCAAGGAAGAACTGAATGACATATTTTGATCTCTTTTATTCCTAGCCAAAATTTTAGGGTAAAAGTTATCAGTGTATTTGCATTTCTCTGTATTGGTGACATTTTAAATAATGAGCATATCTCAGTTTACCTGTATATTTAAAAGAAGGTCTGTCTAAGCTATATAACATTAAAATAAATATTTTCTTATTTCTATATCAAATTATTTATAATACAGGAAATTTATATTAATTAATAATTGAAAAAACAGAAGAAATTATGCACTGTATTCATGATGGAAAATTTTTATTGTTTTTAATATTATTAAGGTTGATTCCTCTGGAGAATTCTAAAGATAGTTGTAGTAGATAATAAATTATCATGATTAATTATATTTTCCTCAGGGTAAACCTATTATATCTATTTTATAGGGATAATTCTTCCTTATTATGTTGTGCTTGAAATGAAACAAACCCCATCTCCACCCAGTGTACAAGAGACAGTCATGGCTCTCCTAGCACATGTGCATGGTATTGCTGGAGACACGTCAGTGAAATGCATATACTCCCTTTGCATGCTAATGCTGCCTTCTTAGACATAAAGTAAAAGTTAATTGTTTTAAATGTTAAATGATAACATTAGCAAGTTTATGCACTTCATAGTCCATGAATTGCCAAATCTTGGCTAAATAGTAAAAATGGAAAGGTTCATGATAAGAATTTGGAGGTAGGATACATACTACTAACAAGGAATTATAATTTTTAAGAATCTTGAATGTATTTATTGCTTAATTACAGTTAAAATTTCAATAGAAAACAGCAATGACTATTTGTTCTATATTTTTATTACCTTATATCCTTTGTTAAAAATTATGTTAAATAATTGGTTTATAAATGAAACCTACTTTTAAGCTGAACACAGTTTTAGAATATAGTATCCATTTGCAACTAATATTCTTCTAGCATCATTTAAAAATTAATTTATGTTATAAGTATATTAATGTTCCATAGGTCTTTCACATTTACATAAATATAGATTTCATTCTGCGAGGATGCAGAATGAAACAAAAGTAGAACAATTATTTCTGCTTTAAGCAATATAGATTACCTATCTTCTTGTAGTATGTTGTTATCTATTTAGATAGCTACTTACTTTATTGATTTAAAAAATTATCCAACCTGATTTAAAAAATTCCATTTTAACCAAAATACACATTGATTATTAATTATATTATAAAGTATAATTATTGACCCATTATTGTCACAACTCCATGATTAAATGACTTTATCTGATTTCAATGGGTAAATTAAGTGGTAAAATAGAGGATAACTATGTGATATTCTCTTCTCATAAATCTACCCATGAATGTGGGTGTAAAGATGCCTGCAATCAATTTTACATCTTTTTAAGCTTAGCATACAATAACTTACTTTTAAAACGTTAATAATTTTTTGAGACCTTAGTACAAATGTTGCCAATAGTTATGTAAAATTCTTTCTATTGCTTGCCATATATGTGATACAAATTTGTATCTACCAAAATGAAGAGGAAATATGTTATCAAACTCATTTTTTTATTTCAGTCTAATTGTGTTAAATAGCTAAGCAGGTGCTTCTCTTTGGCTTTTCTCAGTAAATAGGAGATCAACTCTCTTAATAAGTTTTCATAAGCAGCATAGTACTGAAGAGCTCTAGAATGTACTCATCCTTTTAAACTGAACTTAGCAAGTAATCTACTCTCTTAAGAACCTGGGGGAACTAGTATCTACTCCTCAGTTTTCTTCCAACATGATGACAACATCTGTATGCAACTGTGCTCCTCTCTTGGCTATGCTTCTGGATTTGGACCTGTGATGTAACTATTTAGGGTGACTTTTACATCAACAATTGGTGATAGGTATCATCTTTGTTTCAAAATAATATTTTGTTGTAATTTCTTCTTATCCCTCCCTAGATAACAAGTTGATTAAAGTCAGAGTCTATGCCTATTATGTCCATTACTATTTTATTCTTAGAAGAGCGGTGGCATATGTGCTGCAGAGGGCATGCAGAGCCCTCCCTGTCAGCATATGAGCCTACTAGCCAGGCATTAGATGTTCAGATTTGATTTCAGTGTTGGAACTTTGTGATAAATAAGCAGGTTTGGGTTGTAGCTTAGACGCCTAGTCTCTAAAAGGTTTACCATCACTATCCTAGAACTATCATAATATTTAATGATAGTAAATGTTCAATAAATACTTGTGAAAGGAGAGAAAGAAACGTGAGAAAGAATTAGGAAAGGAATGTTCTCTCCAGCCTGGAAAATAGTGATATGGATTTTAAAATTTGTATTTTGTTGTCGTAAGAACACTTACCACATGAGATCTGCTTGCTTAGTACTGTTAGCTGTGGGCACAAGGTTTGAGGGCAAACTTATCTCATTATTTTTACTGAATATAACATGAAATCTTCTCTTTTAAGAAGCTTTCAGGTGTGCAACTCAGCGTTATTAGCACATCCCTGCAACTTATTCACCTTTTTAAAACTTCCTTCCTGTTGACTAGTAACCTCCCATTGCCCTCTTCCCACAGTCCTGGTAACCACCATTCCATAACTTAATTCTATACATTTGACCATTTTAAAGCTGTCATGTGAGTGACCAGATTATTTCTTTAGCACAGTCTTCCAGGTTTGCCCATGTTGTTGCACATGGCAGAATTCCCTTCTTCCTGAAAGGCTGAAGAGCATTCTATTTTATGTGTACTGAATTTCTTTTATCCATCCATCTAAAGATGAGCATTAAACATGTCCCTACAGGTTTTTAAGTGATAAAAAATAAACTGCTCTTTTCAGGGATTTTGCCAACCATTCAACTGTTTTTTTAAAGTAAGGAAAAGAGCCCGTAGCACATGAGAGCTTGAATAGGTGTCTGAGATCATCTAAACTGCTCATTTTATGAACAATACAGTAAATGTCAAAAGCAGTTTCATCCAAGGGGCTTGGATCATATGTAAGAAAGGTCTCCACTCATGTTTCCTGACTCTTATTCTCCCAGGTGTTCTTTCTTTATGGAATTATTATAGTGACATGCATGTACTGTAGAATATTTTGAAAATGTACTTGAGAAAAAACAAGAGAGGCAAAAGGCAAAAACACTAAAGTTTTCCCCTGTAGGAGTAAACCTGATTTGCAGCAACATTTTCACTTATGCTTTAAACATTTAAAAGCTATTTCTTGTTGATACAACAGTTTTTGCATTGATAAAGTCTGAAATAGGGAAAAAAAGTTTGTATTAAGGAAGTATGTAGAGACAAAATTAATAGGGTCTTACAGCATCCTTCCTTAATTATCTCCTCAGTTACAGTTTGGTTATGTATCTTTCTAACCTTTTTTTATATATTTATTTCTCTTTGTGTTTATGATTAGTAAGAAACACAGTGACTGAATAAAGTGAACTGTGTAAGGGCTATTCCATAGCAGAGAAAATGAAAGTATTCTGTCCGAGGATCTGCAAAAACAGAAGGCAGCAGAGCATGTAGTAGGTGCCACTACACCTGGGTCTCCCAAGGTTCCACAGTGAATCAGAGGGCAGATACACCAGTCCTAGTGTTATGATCAAGGACATTAGAAGTACAGCCTAGGACACTGTCAGGCAAACATGGCTGCCACTCGTGAAGTCCTCTCATAGTTATTTGAATACTTATTGCAGGCATCTTATCAGTGAAAGGGCATTGAACAAGATTTTCCAAAAACAATTGTATTCTTCAACTTTATCCATTAGTACCACGTAGCCCACTCTTGACTGTTCATGGCAAGGCTGGAAGAAGTAGGTTGAAACTGAGTCTTCACTTAGATTTCTCATAAGATTTTATGTTTATTTCTCTAAGATCTAACTCTAAAATTTTTCTCACACTTGCTGCTCCCTAGAACTTTCTGATTTCATTGGTTTGACTTTCTTGGCTTCTTTTTCTCAGTCTACACAGAGTTTCTCAATGAACTCTTGGGCGTTGTTTGAAAATTGTATTTAGAAATCAGCTACTATGTATTGCATCCACTCTAGTGGATTACTAGAGTTGATTACTAGTGGATTACTCCAGTGATATTCTAGTTAATCTCTCATTTCTACTCCTATATTCTACACTCTTCTCTACAAAGTAGCAGGTTGAGATGAACTAAGAGCACACCACCTTCATGTCTTTGTTCTGTGATAGATACTGAGCAAGACTTTCATGTGCATTAATTTACTTAGCAGTCACAATTCCTATATTTAATTTATTTGTTATATAATGATTTATGTAACTACTTGTTTAACAGGTTATCAACATCTTTAGTTCTTTTATTAAAGAAATAGTTATGTTTGCCTTTCTTTTCATTTTTTTGACAGACTTGTTTTTTTTTTTT
>PVKA01025060.1:0-33321 GCA_004027165.1 Ctenomys sociabilis
TGAAAGATGTTAGCAGGCTTCCTTCCCTTATTAGTCAATATGTGGTGTTACCTACAACATAGGAAAGGATAATGTTTCTATTTTGCATGTGGGAAAAACACAGATTTAATCTAATGCCCATGAGTCTATTGCTCTTACCTGGGCATAAGTGTATTTTTCCAGATTTTAGAGACAGAAAAGATAAAACTAAAAGAGATCTAAGGTGTATCACAGGAACGTAGGAGGACAAAGTGTGAGACTGACTGTATAATCTCCCAGTGATAAACATTAATTGGATTTATGCTCATTCGAGTTACTCTATGGTATTTAATATATTCATTTTCCTAAATAAGGCATAAGTGAAGACAAAATTGTTTTTTTCATATTTAGGACAGCGTCTACAGGGTCTCTGCATAGATTGGACTTATAGTGATCAGCCTGTTTACAGCCTCCCAAGAGTTGGGATTATAGGCCTGTGCCACCACACCTAGTCTCAAATGCTGTCTCAGTGCACCCTGGGGGCAGGGCTGGCACAGTAGGCCTGGGGGATAGAACCCCCCAGTCCCTGCTTGCAGGTGCTTTAATCCACTGAGCCATTTGGCCGGCCTCAGTTAGTTCAAACTTAGTGAGAACTTGCTCATTACTTGGTATAATTGATAATGGTATAAAATTATTCTCAGTGACAAACTTTTACTGACAGATTGTGTATATTTCCAATTTAAGAAAAGTACACAATTAAAAATGCTAAAGAAACCTATTCTGCTTGTAATTATTTTGATAGAAAACTCTCAAATCATATTCTTTCATGATGTAGCAGGTTTACAAAATTTGTTCTCAGAAAATTATCTGAAAACTTGCAAGGAATTCCAGTATTTTCAAGAAAGCATATGAAAAAGCTAGCATATTAACAGAAAAGACTAAAAGTTAAAAGCCTCTTACAGGAAAAAAAAATTTTTAGAGGAATTACAGGATTTGTTATTTACAGGAAAAAAGGTACCAGGAGTTTCTTTCTTAAAATAATAATGGACAGGGGCTGGGGAGATGGCTCAGTAGAATAAGCTCTTCCTTGGCAAGTGCAAGGGTCTGAGTTCAATCCCCAGTTCCACTAAAAAAACAAACAAACAAACAAAAAAAATGAACAACATTTACTGAGCACCAATTTTGTGCATGCCTTAGTAAAATGATTTACTTTCTCTCTAGAACCTCATGGAATATCATCACCCCTATTTGCAAGATGAGAAATTAAGGTACAACACAGCCTATGATCTTAGTAAAGTACAGAACTAGAACCTGAATTTATGTAATCTCAGACTTTGAGACTTCTCACTCAGATCTACTATCTACAAAGTGGTAGAAAATAAGTATTTTTGCCTGTCATAGACTTACGCAATATAATTTAAAGGGAGTAAGATAGAATTAACTTCACCAGAAACAAAAATTTAACCTAGGAATATACTAGAATTTGGTTACTTTTTTCCCACAATCTAAAACGAAGAGCTAATTCTCGAAAACATATTTGGCAGTTACCTGATAGCCATATACATGCAGAATTTGAATGTTTCAAAACATGGTAATTTTTTTTTTTTAAATGTATTGTAGTACAGGGTCTATAGGGTCTCGCTAAAGAGACTGGACTCATAGTGATGCTCCTGTTTCCAGCCTCCCAAGCACTGGGATTACAGGTGCTCTCTTCCATACCTAGTCTCATCTGCCATCCCTGCATGCCCTGGGGCCAGGGCTGGCACAGTGTGACAGGGGCTTTAGAGGGGGCTTTATCTGGCAGGCCCAAAGCATGGTAATATTTTAGATTTTCAGTACATTTTACAAAGAAGTATGGTAGTATTTCATTTGTCAGTGACTTTAAAGAAAAGTAAAAGTGAGTTAAATAATTCTTGAAAAACTTATTCACAAAAAGTAAGTTCAAGTGCCAGTCATATTAGGGTTTCTAAAGTTATTTTCAGAGCCAGAAGGTGCAAGATGGTATAAACATAACTGTGAATGCACCAATAAAGGTTTTATTTTTGCTAAATTGCCTTTAAAAAAAAATAAATAAATGAGGCTTATTTATTTGTCCTGGGTAGAAACTGTTCACAGTATCCCCAAAGCTATAATCACACTATATAACAGAGAATACACCTAGAGGGCCAGCCAAATAGCTCAGCAGATCAAAGCGCCCACAAGCAGGTGCAGGGGATAGGGATTTGATCCCTACGCCTGTCTGCTGGCCCTGCCCCCAGGGCAAGCTGAGATGGTGATTGAGATTGGGCATGGGGGTGTACACCTGTAATCGCAGTGCTTGTGAGGCTGGAAACAGGCAGGTCACTACAAGTCCAATCAAGTAGTGAGACCCTTCCCTAAAATACAAAAAAAAGGTATTCTTAATTTCTTTTATAAGAAGAATTTCATCAATATATTAAATTTTTTGCATGTTATGTGAATTTAAAATTTTTACATTTCTAAGCGCAAACCAATACAAAGGCCACAAGAGAACTGCAAGTTGAAAAAAGAAAGTTTTTGATTTAAATAACCTTCAATCACTTTCTGTATAATAAAATAACTTTCACTGTCTTTCAGTTTCAGAAAACAAATAAGTAAATGATACACAAAGGTTTCATCATTTTTCTGCTACGTTCTAAAGAATCAAACTGAAGGAGTACCATGGCATTAGCATCATATGGCATACTATTCAATAAAGAGCAAAGGAGAGAGAACCATTATGGTAAGATCATTTAAAATTCATATAAACAGTGACACTAGCAACTCAAATCTTAGAAGGTGGGTACATGATTAAGATTTCGCTGCATATTTGTATTTGCCACAACTTCTATTTGCAGTGTTAAGTGTTTCACATATTTTAAATTTAAAATGACACATCAAAACAATGAACAAAAACCGAGAGTGTGAAAGTTTGAAAGAGAACCAAAAAGCAACTGAGCAAGCATTTCTTTCTGCATAAACGTTATTACTCTAAATTTTTCCACCTTAACAACTGATTACAAATTATCTTGATTGTTGCAATAATTTCAAAGATTAAGAATGAAATAACATTAAACTAGAGATATATTTTTAATAAATATTCTATTGCTCTTAACAAATTAGAAAGGTATCTTCCACAATTCCATGCAATAAATTGGTCTAAATTCTTTTTAGTAATTAAGAATAATAAAAGTGGGAAGCATTTAAAAATGTATTAATATTCTAATACCAACAGTAGCTAAACATTGGCTCTGCTGCAGCATACTTTTTTTACAAAACAAAAGAAAGAGAAAGCATTGCTGATATTCTCAGCAGGGTGTAACATAGTTGAGGGTGCAAATGCAAGCAGGGTTGAACCAAGGACAGAATATAAAACATACATACATATATACAGAAACCAAACCAAACAACAAAAATCCCCACCCCACAAAACAATTACCTCAGGTGATGCAAATCCTAAATATTCCCAATCCCATGTTCCACCAGCAAAACTACAAAGAAATTAGACATACCATATAATTTATTATTAGAACTAGGAAGAACACCCAAATCAGAACCTTGCTCTTTAAGTAATATTTTTAATTCTTCGACTTAGAACTTGATTATCAAAGCACACTGATTATTAAAATAACTGCGAAGATATTTTCACCATTTCTTTCTAATTCTGAGTTGTTTTAAGGTGCTATAAAATGATGGAAAAAATAAAAGTCACCACATTACAACAAAGTATTTTATGACTGCTTCTATCTTTGTTTAATAAGTACATAAAATTACTTGTAAGTATTTAGGTAAAAATAAGATCAAAGAAATTTCTTTTCTTTTTAATGTATTTAGTACAGACAGGGTCTACAGGGCCTCACTACACAGACTGGACTTGTAGTGATCCTATTTTCAACTTCCCAAGCACTGGGATTACCACACCCAGTCTCAGTTGGCCATCTCAGTGCCCCCTAGGGGAGGGGTCAGCACTGCAGGCCCGGGATCAAACCCCTAGCCCTTGCATCTGCCTAAGCAGGCGCTTTAATCCGCTGAGCTATCTAGATGGCCCAAAGAAATTTCTAACGTTCACAATCATTATGAATATGAAGCTATGCTTTTATGTGTAATGGCAGAAGTATTATAAATGTCTTAACCAAAATAAGTGCTCCTTCAGGGATGCTACCTTGATCACTTAAATAACTTTACTAACTGCAGACTTTTTCTTTACAACTTAATGCTAAAGTAAAAACATGACCATAACAAGCTTGCAAAGTTTCCAAGGTCCCTATCATGTCTGTGACATGATCATTACATAATAGTCTTCTTCTTTTTTTTTGGTGGAACCAGGGCATTGAACTCAGGCCCTTGCGCTTGCCAGGAAAGCACTTATTCCACTGAGCCATTTCCCCAGCCCCTACATGACAGTATCTATTATACATTGAAAATGGTGCATTAGGAGCCAGGGAGGTGGCTCAGTGGAATAAGCACTTCCTTAGTAAGCACAAGGGCCTGAGCTCAAATGCCGGTTCAGCAAAAAAAAAAAAAAAAAAAAAAAAAGAAAGAAAATGGTGCATTAGAATGATTTTGAATTATGCATCCAATGGAAATGTGAAATTAACCTAGCCTAACTTCATCTGAGGAACTATACAATCATAAACAAAAAAGAAGCACCAAGAAAAATAAATAATGAGGAAAAATATCATCAAAAAGAAGTTAACATATTTTTATATCAGCTATCCATATTTAAATTTAAGCAACTTCTAAGAATATAAGGCTTAGTTGGATAATAAAACTGCTCAGATTTTTTTCAAGCTAAGGTGGTCTCTACAGCGTACTTCTCTTTTACCTGCGCCTTGGAGCTTCAGGTGAGTCTGCGGGAGCAACTCCACGAGCCACTGATGCCAGGAATTCTTGCCTCTTCTGTTGCACAAGGCATGCTGCCTTGATGATCTTGTGGCGAGGTGTGCGAAGGTAAGGCCTATTGACTTTTTGGGCAAGGTCTTCAGTGACCATTTCTAGGTCTGTCTATAGTAAGAAAAAAATAAAAACATGAGTGGGTTAATAAGTAACAAATCCAGAGTCAGTTAACTCTCTTTCAGTAAAAAAATTGAAAGTTTAAAATAATTTATTTTAACATAACATACATTTTTTGTACATTTTTTCCGGATTAGGAAAAAGAAAAGATCATATATCAAATTATTTTAAACTCAGGAAGAGTCCTTAGTTGATAGGCATTAACAGTAACGCAGTTGGTATAGATTATGAAGATGTTACTGAATATACCAGCTATTTCAAGGAATTTATAATTTTTTTCGGGGAGGGGTATCAGGAATTGAACTCAGGACCTCATGCTTGCCAAGCAGGCACTGTGCCACTGTGTTGAACTCCCAGCCCCAGAATTTATAATTTGTCTATGTGAAAAAACTATTTCAAAGCATCGTACAAAATACCTAGTTGCATGGTACAGATTACATTTACATGCTTAAGGAATATGAGGCAAGTCAAGACAACTGTGATTTGGGGTTAGGTCTAGAAGACCTTATATAGAGAAAATGAGTTTTGATGATTGAATGAAATATAGGACATAGGTTAGCAGAAAGCAGATCAAAAGGATGACATAAAAATTGTAATGGGGGGAGTCTGGTGACTTCAAAGAAAAGAATTTACAGTGAAGTGTGTTGGCTGGGGTGAGGTCACTTGGTTTAGGTGTTTTTCTTTACTAAAGTAACTTATAAAATAAACTGCTAAACAGCAACTTTTAAATGGAGCATATAATAAAGTTGTTTCATCTTTTTTTTTTTTTTTTTTTGTAGTACTGGGATTGAACTCAGGACCCTGCACTTGCCAGGCAAGCGCTTATTCTACTGAGCCATCTCCCTGGCAGGTTGTTTCATCTTTGAAGATAAAATTAGTACATAATCAGAAACAGGCCAGATTTCAACTTCAATTAGCTTCTAACAAAGAAATGCTTTAAGAAATGTTAGCACAGGCTATGTCCCCCCAGGCCTGGGGACATAGCTTGGTGGTCTAAGTGTCTGTCTGGCAAGTGCAAGGACCCAGGTTGATCCCTGATACCAGGCGTTGTGGTGCACACCTATAATCTCAGCACCGTGCAGGCTGAGACAGGAGGATCACTATGAGTCTGAGCTGCACAGTGAGACCCTGTACCAAAAGAAAAAAAAAAAAAAAAAAAGAGAGCTATAAATTTATCCAAACCTATAGCAACATATTTAACCATAAAGAAAATTTCAGTTTATGACATGTACTTTTCCTGATTTTAAGACAAGGTTGTTACAAACAAAACATGATACTTGGTCTTAATAGAAAAATGACATCAGATATACCCAGAATATATTTAGCACTGAAATAAACATCTGGGTCAACACAAAACACATTATTAAAAGCACAAAGGCATGAAAGTACATCTTATATTTTGGTACATCAGGGACATTTGACTCTGAATAATATTTTGCTTTGATAAAGCCTTTTATTACTCTTTTTATGTAGAATTTTAATACTTCTAGGCTCTGACTCTAGTGTTCTATCTAAATGACATTTCATTTGTGTCTTTTTTTCTGTATTTTTTTAGGGAAGGTCTACAAGGTGTTTAGGGTCTCATTTCTAGATTCAATTTGTAGTGATCCACGTGTTTACAGCCTTCCTAGAGCTAGGATTACAGATGCGTGCCACAATGCCTAGCCCAGTCTCAATGCCCAGCCCAGTCTCAATAGTCTCAGTGTGCCCCAGGAGTGGGGCCGGCAGGGCAGGCCCAGGTGTGTCTTTTGACTACTATGCTTATTATATACAGAAATTTATTTATTTATTTATTTATTTTTTAATTTATTTATTTAGTGGTACCAGCGCTTGAACTCAGGATCTTATGCTTGCCAGGCAAGTACTTATTGTACTGACCTCCCTTCCTATGTACAGAATTTTAAATGTGGTTTGAATATAAAATTTGGTTTGGTGCTGATACAAGCTATTGAAAGTTATACACTTAAATTCAAAAGATGTTTTCTATGAAATTTCTACTGATGAATGTATTAAAATAATTTAAATATTTCACATGAAGCAGTGATCTGTTAACTGGAGAGGTATGGTGTCTATGTGAATCACTGGCACTACCTTAGCCTCTGAGCTCAGGAGACCATTTAAGAAGCACTGTGTAGATAAAAAAATAGTGACACCTAGATTGGAGCTGGAACTATACATGCTGTTCATGAAGTAGCTGTGGGGCCAGTTTTAAAGGAAGACACTATTACAAAAAGATAAACCCTTCAGGTCTTATTGCTGATTGCCAAGTCTCTTGCGGTCCTCAAGTGTCAGGATGGGATGTGCAAATGCACTAGGTGTGAACTGCACCTTGAACTTGCCAGTTCCTTGTCCTGTTAAATCTTTTGACAGCTGCTGCTGCTCCTGACCCATCTATCTCCTGGACACAGGCATCCTCTCAGGACCTGGAACAGAGCTGTGGAGAGCTGGCATCTCTTGTGGTTGATGTGGCCCATCACAGTGTACCTGCTGCACATGGCTGCAGGCTTATTCTGGACATGGTTTATTACTGGAGGAGTCCAGGGCTAATGCATAGGCTTGGAAAAAGAACCTCCCTAGAGTGGGGAGTTGTGTAGAGGCAGCTCATCCTGTACATCCTCACACACTCCCCCAGCAGGAGCCACACCAAGCATGTCTGTATTGAGTAGGATTCCATGCATGGCTACTTTTCTCTCTGTCACTTGGACTTTGGGGGAAGATCCTACAATCAAGGAGAGCAGCCAGATTCCAGCGGCCATTTTTGTACACTGGAGCCCTGGGCTCTGGCTCTCATCCACTCAGCATCCCTAACCTGTTCATGTTAATGACAGAAGCCTTAGGGGAAAGCTGATACCACTGAGGAACAAAACTGATGCAGGGACTTTGTCTTTGTTGTTTAATAGCGTATATTAGCATCCTCCCCCCAACCCCCCGGGACAAGCATGGCCACTGTTGATGTCTTGGGACCATATATGTAGTACTGATTGATAGTTCAGAACTAGAGTCAATAAAAACCCTCAGTGAAATACATTTTAACCCTGCTCTTCTTCTCCCAAGCCTCTTCCTCTTCCTTCCCTTTTACCACTTCTTCCTTCCACCAATGATTTTTATTTATTATTATTTGTTACCAGGGATTGAATGCAGGACCTTGTGCTTGCCAAGCAAGTGCTTATGAGCTATATTCCTGGCCCTACCAGTGACTTTAAAAAACAATTTTTTTTAAAGAAAAATTACTAGTCACACTGAAAGCAATCAAAATTTAAGAGTATGTTTTCTTAATAACTGCTATCACTTAAAATATAATTTAAAAAGGTATCTTACTTGCATAAGTTCAAAAATTTCTTTCTTTGTGCTTTTAGGTTCTAAGAAAAATCCATATGGATAAGAACACTTGAGAATGCGTCGAGTTTTTAAGAGCACATGAACTGCATCTTCAATGAAGGTGGTATCTGGACAGCCTCCTTCAGCTACAAAGGAATAGACATAGTGAAATTATTTTTCTATGGCATTATAAAATTAAACAATTGTTTCCCTTAAAAAAAATCCTTTAAAGGAACTAAGCAACTGTCTGAAATAGCTGTATAATACTTACTTGAACTTGACTAAAACCCTGTATAAAATGCTCACATGTGACATGTACATGTATGAGGAAGGCACAGGTCCCTGGAAAGAAAGCATACAGTCCTCCTGGACTCTTGCTTCCCTCCCAGCACACAAATGTAGTTATAAGTCAACCTACAGGTTTTATATTTCATTATACTTTTAAGATTATCCCTAGAGGAATTCTGTTGCTTAAGAATTAGAAACAATTCCTTTGCTGAGTAACTTAATTATATCTCTCTCATATAATTTTATATTAATATATAATTATATATATTTTAATATTAAATTCTCTATATACAATCTATATAATTATGCCCTTACAAAAGAAAACCAAGGGGCCAGGGAGATGGTTCAGTGGAATAAGTGCTTCCCTGGCAAGCACAAAGGCCTGAGTTCAATTCCTGTACTGCCAAAAAAACAAAAACAAAAAACAAAAAAACAAGCAAAAGAAAAACACCAAAGAACAAATGGACAGCTAATGCTAGTAAGTATAAAACTTGAAGAAAAAGAAAATGAACTCTAGGATTGGCAGGGAAAAATGAATTTTATTAATAAGGCCAAAAACATTCTAGCTTTATCTTTAGCTATGAACAGAAATTAAGCAGGAAGAATCCAGTAAGTACTGTTGAAAATCATATTATTCTGCATGCCTTTTTGTCTGCTAACAACATAGGCTGTGTTAAGAGCAGAAGACTAGTTAGTGTCAGGTAGAAAATGCATGCATACTTATAGACCACCTTGACATTTCTTTCTTTTTAAAATGTATTTGGTTGTTGTAGGATCTCACTACACAGCTTGGATTGGGGTGATCAGCCTGCTTTCAAGCACCCCAGTGCTGGGATTACAGGCATGCACCACTACACCTTGACTTCCATTCAGTCCACCCTGGGGGTGGGGCTAGCATGGCCTACGGCACTAGGGATCGAAACACCATCTTTGTACTTGCCTAAGCTTGCCTAAGTAGGCGCTTTAATCTGCTGAGCTATCTTGCTGGCCCAACCTTGAAATTTCTAAGTACACTCAGTTTCTAGGGTAAGTATCTGAACTAGATGTAAAAACAATCCAAACCATTCATGTGTCTTCTTACCCATTATGATATACGAGAGAAGTGTGTGAAGTTCTTCTTTGCAATTTGTGTATCTTTTAGGTTTTTTTCTATTTTATAATACCACCTAGAACCTTCATAATGTTGAAAGAAAGCAGTAATTTCATTAGCGAATTATTTCCTACATATGAAGCACAGTTCTAAACACTAGGGATACATGTGTGTCTGATGAAACAGACATACATCCCTGTAAAGAACTTCGCATATGCTTGAAAAATTTTTCTTTTCAACTTTACTATGGAAGATACTTACAGAATTTGGCACTGGTATCATTAATAGTGTCTATAAACTAATAAATATGGAGGCTAAACTGCTACTACCACTCTTGCCCCTGTTCTAACTTAACTGATGGTTATGATCTTATTAGGGAATTGTTATTCTTACAAAAAGAATATTTAATTTTATTTTATGAATGGGAAAAAACACAATTACTTAGATGTTTAGATTTGTAATATATTTTTCAAATATAAGCTATGATTATATTAAAGCTGTGACTTTTAAAAATAAACCTACCTGTACCCTGTGTGTAGGGTATATATTCTACAGTGCAGCCACTGAATCCATATTTAGAAACATTTATTTATAACTTTCCAATTAGGACTCATAAGTTAGCCACTCTCATGGCTTTGCTTTTTTACCTTTGTTTCATTATTTATTACTAAAATGATTTTTCCCCATCTATCCTAGATGTCTATTTCAATTTAGCAGTAGACAGTTAAATTTTCTCAAGAACTTAGGTTTTTTTAAAAAATTTATTTATTTGGTACAGGGTCTCTGTAAGCAGTTCAGACTGATAGTCAACTTCCTGTCCCAGCATTCCCAGCTTTGGGATTACAAGTGTGTGCCACCATGTCCAGTTTCAGGGCTGGCACAATGTGCCTGGGGTTCCAAGGCCAGTACGGCATGCAGTATTAGGGACAGAACTCGGGGTCTTGTGCTTGCCCAGCAGGTGCTTAGACCACTGAGCTATCTCCCTAGCCAAAAACCTAGGTATTTGGTTGTGACAGTTGGGTAGCACATGCATCTTTTTTCCTTTGAGGCGGCCAGGGCCAATCCTCAGAATCCATCCACTTTCCCAGCACTGCAGATTGGCCATGGAACAGTGTAAGCAAAACCACAGTATGTTTGTCCTCTTGTCTGGTAACAGCATTGTTGGTATGAAGGGCAGAAGATGAGATGTCAGGGTGGACAATGCAGTAATGGAAATCTCTTCTCCTCGGCTGTGCACAGGGCTTTCAGAGAACTTACAACAGTACCAGATGGAGCTAATGGTTATAATACACCCGTTAGGGGCTTAGTCTCCTGCCAGTGAGCTGACTGAGCAAGGAAAGATATTGATATTTTACATCAATCATCACACATACCACTGATAACTTACTTTCTTTGAGAGCTCTACTCAATTGTTCCATCTTTTCTTTGGCTGTTTTAAGAAGGCGTTGTTCTAACTAAAGGAACAGAAATAAATAATTTAAACCATTCTCTTTATTTATTCACAATAGTGCAGTTTAGCTCATCTGAAAAGATTTGGGACATACCTGATAACTATGCTCATGGTTTTTAAATCTTGTGTAATAGTGCATAAATCTGTCAAGTTCCTGAAATCGTTTGTGTTTTTTCTCAGCCTAGGAAACAAAAGTCCACAAATGACTTTATTAAAATTGATGTTTTGGGGATCACTTAAAATTTTTATTAGCAATAAAAATTGTATTAGTAAATCTGCAGACAGATTTGTGGATTATTTGTGGACAGATTTATTGAGAAAAAATAATAACCAAGTTTTAAGTCTCCCAGAACAAACTCTTACATTTGTTCTATCTGTGCTAAATCTGAACCTAGAACCACATCTTCTGCTTCCCCTTAAGAATCATCTGTTAAACCCTAATTCTTATGAAAAGATGATAAAGGTTACACAGGATCACGATGGGGATCTATTCCGATAGGGCTGGTGCCCGTATGAGAGGTAGGGACCCTAAAGCTCTGTCTTTTTCCTAGGCAATGTGAGGTAGTTTGCTGTCTGCAAACCAAGAAGAGCACACTCCCTGAGAACAACTCAGCTGGTACCTTGATACTGGGCTTCACAGCCTCTCAAACTATAAGCAACAGATTTCTACTGCTTTTCACTCTGTGGTGACTGAGCAGACCAAGACAATTATGCTATAATATAATATTGCACTGTTAATATCATGTTAGAATTGTTTTAAAATTTTTACAAAAGCAGATGGGGGCTGGAAATTCTTGTCTTCATCAAAACAAAAAAAGACTTGCACGAAATTCAAGGGTACTATAAAGTATATTCAACTTAGTACCTCATTAAGATGAAGGTGGGAAAGGAAGTATAAAGTACTTCTAAAGGTATTAGACAAAGGTCTGAGCTTAAGCAGTTATCTTTACCTCCACAGTCATTTCCTTGGATTGCTCTTCCACATGCTGAATGACTTCATACCGAGTACATCTGTAATATCCTCCAGTGGAAGAACTATGTTTTTTCCACTCTTCAAGGCAAATCCAGCAAAAGTCATACTTGCACTTAAAAAGAAAACACACATAAACATTACTGAACACTCCAGGCTGGGTAAACAAAACCAGATCTTATAGACATGCCCTTATGTTTCCTTTGGATATTTTATCTGGATTATGGCAAGACAGTGGGGGTAGTTTAAAATTATTTTTTGAGAAGGACAAATTTAAATGAAAATAATATTATGCAGCAATTACAAAGAAGCATTAAAAACATCAACAAGGAAGGGTAGAATAGGGATATAACTCCGTGCTACATATGAGATGGCCCAAGTTCAATCTCTAGTACTGGGGGGAAATCAACAAGACATTTTTCCTAGTAATAAAAGTATGTGGTAACCTTTCATTTTTGAAGCATGTGGTAATCTTTCATTGATTGGTCTATAGTTCCACCAGGCTACTTGAAAAACTCTGGCAACTTTGAAAAATTTGTTTTAAAACTGGAATAAATTTTAAAGGTCTCTTAGTAAAATAGGTGACATAAAATGTTTCTTAAAACTTTTAAAGAAAACTTCACTTACTGGAAAATATTTTTTTTTCATTTGTGCTTATGGATTCTGAACCAGAAAGATCTTTACATTCCAAGCATATGTTATCCTTTGGTACTTTCCCCAATACTTTTGGTACCTGTTTATTTTTTTGTGGTACTGGGGATCCAATTTGGGGACCTTGAGCTTATGAGGCAAGTGCTGCTGAGCTAGCTCCCTAGCTGTCATTTATTTTGTAAAGAAATATTTAAATTTTTGAGCCATTAGAAATCTATCTGGATGTACAGTATGCAGCAAAACTTTATTTTTTCTCTCCATACTGCTGCCCAGAGTTATTCAAATAGTATGTACTGAATACTTTATGTTTTTCCACTGGTTAAGGATGGTACTGATACCATATATAAATGGTATAGATACCAACCATTCCATCTATTTTCTGGAGTTGCTCTCTGTTTTTGTGACCTGTTTATTCATTGGGTACCAGCACCATACTATTTTATTTTCTGAGGATTTATATTATAGCCTACTATTTGACATGGTAGTTTCCTCTTAGTGGTACTTTTCAAAGCTTTGCTCGTTACCCCTACTTTGACTTCCCATATAACTTCTGAATGTCTACCTTGATGAGGAAACAAAAACTACATTTTTGTTGCAATCTTTTTTTTTTGTTTTGTACTTTTAGGGAAAGGTTTACAGAGTGTTCAGGATCTCACTACTAGATCAGACTTGTAGTAGTCTGCCTATTTACAGCCTCCCAAGACCGGGGATTACAGGCACGTGCCACCATGTCCAGTATCAACTGCCATCTCAGTGCACCTTGGGGTCAGGGCCAGCACAGCATGTTGGAATCTTTTCATTTAAGAACTCAGTTGTCTTTCTACTTAATCATCATCTTATGTTTCTAAAAGAGATCTTTAACACATTTTTGACATTAAGTCTGGCATACTTATTAGACAGCTCAAAGAAGACTTTTTTTTTTTTTTTTTTTTTTTTTTTTTTGCAGTACTGGGGATTGAACCCAGGACCTTGCATTTGCCAGGTAGATGCTTATTCTACTGAGCTATCTCCCTGGCTCTTCTACCCATTAGATAAATGAGGTCTTTTAGCATATATTCTATCAGGATGTGATTGTGATTGTTATACATTAAAACTATTGCTTTTTGTATATTAATTTTGTACTCTGCTACTTAGTTGGATTTTTTTTTGTAGTTTTTCAGTTGATTCTTGTGAATTGTCTAGGCACATAATTATGCCATCTGCAAAAAGTGTTAATTGTATTCTCTCATTTCTAAATTTTATGTCTCTCATTCCTTCTTGTTGTCTAAATTGACCAATATTGTAATACTAATACCATTGGTGGAGAACATCCTTACACTGTTCTTAAGTACAGGGAGACTGTCTTTATAGTTTTTCCATTAAATACACTAGCTTTCAGACTGAGCTAATTTTTTTTTTATCATACTTTAAGATGATTCTATTCTGTCATTGAATTTTATAAAGAAAGACTGTTGTTTTTTTGTTACATGTCTTTCAATATCTATGGAAAACATTGGTGGACAGCAACAGCTACCTCTTTTCAGGATTGTTCTTGTTTTTCTAGAATAAACTCTTCTTGATCAGTTATTCCCAATGTGTTCTACTTGGTTTGCTATTATTTGTTTTTCTTTTTGGTCATCTTCAATCTCTTCTTAGGATGTCTGCATTGTTATTTGTAAGTCATAGTCAATAGTTTAATTTTTATAATCTTGTTAAGCGGCATTGAGGCTCAACTCACTTTACTCAAAAGAGTAACTTCTGAAAATTTATTCAAAAATTAAAAAAAAATCCCATGAACAGTTAACTTACCCTGGAATTACTTGCTTTTTAAAGATTTTCTAGAATTCTGTTGTGAAACGCAGGGCTGCTTTTAGAGTGTTAAAGCAGGGAGATCTTTCAGGAGGTCTAAGGTAGAGGAGATCTTTGAAAAACTTCTATGTGAGCGAGTAAATCTAAATCTAGATTCTCTCTCCTTTAGGGTCGGTTTTAGTTACTTTTCCTTATGAAATTAATTCATTCAAATCTAAGCTGAACTACATCTGTCAAGGTTGAGCTAAATTATTCCTTATTATTTGTTTTTGTGTTTCTCTGATTAATGCTTTTACTTCTCATACTATATAATTCAACTCCCTCAACTTTATTTTTTTAATAATGCCTACCTGGTTTTCTATCTTATTTTTTCCTCAGAAAACTACTTTTTTGGGCTAGAGAGTTAGCTCAGTGGCTTAAGTGCCTGCCTGGCAAGTGCAAGGTCCTGAGTTTGATCCCCAGTACTGAAAAAAGAAATAAAACCGCATTTTTTTGTGGATTTATTTATTATTGTATAGGTTTGCTTTATGAACATTTTTACAAAACTTTATTAGTCTTTCATTTGTTTTTCTGACTTCTGAAATTATATCCTTGATTTTTTATTTTATATCGTTTTAGATAAATAAGGGTGTACTTCTTTCTTTCTTTTTTTTTTTTTTTGTGGCTGGCTCAGTCCCTCCTGGGGGGAGGGCCACGTGGATTAAACCCTGGTACCTTTGGCTGAGCTATTTCATCAGTCCAAGTGTGTACTTACTTCTTAGCATTGCTTTAACTATAGTCCTAAAGTAAAATAAATAACAAATAAAATAATGTTTTCATTGTTTGTTTTATATAAATTCTTTAATTTCTATTTTTATCCTCTTTTTCACTTTAGTTGCTTGAAAGATTTAAAATTTCTAAGTGAAAATCCTTTGGACACTTATTATTAGCTTCTATTTTATTCATGAGGAGAGAATGTTATTTTTAGTATTTTCTACTTTTTGAATAGAATTGAGGTTTTCTTTAATAACCTATTTGTCACTTTTTTTAAATAAATGTTCCAGAGGCACTTGAAAACGTAGCCCACATTTTCAGTTTTGACATATATGTAAATATATATCTTAGTAGCAGCCAAATATTATCTTCTAGGATGGAGAAAGAATATAAAATTTTAATAATTAGTATTTTTTTGGTCATATCATAGAGTTGAATACAAATAAGATCAGGAAAATTATTATAAATGATTTAAAATATTTAACAATAAAAATTTAGATAAAAAACATATTTGAAGGAAAAATAAATAGAATAAGCCATGTCCTTAAAATAAATAAGCCTTATTTTAGAGGACCAAGCTTGTTATTCTGCTACAATTCTTGATACATTTGATTCCTGAAAGCAAAATCTGTCTACCGAATGATAATATTATGGTATTAATAACTGTGAATAAGTCTTTGTTTAAAAGCATGAATCCCACTAAACATGTTCTACCAACACATTTAAATGGTTTAAAAGCATTTGCTTTTACTGCAGCAAAGTTATTACTATTTATTTATTTATTTAATTTTGGCAGAACTAGGGTTTGAACTCAGGCCCTTGTGCTTGCCAGTGAAGCATTTATTCCAATGAGCCATCTCCCTGGCCCCAAGTTATTACCTTTTAGATAAGCCTTCAATAGTTCCAAACTCCTACTTTTCAGTTTCTATTTTCAATGAAAATACCTCAGATATGAAAACTATTACATATATAGGCCATATGTTTTAAATTAAAAAGAAGTTTAAGCAAAATCTGTTTTAGCTGGATTACGTTTATATAATCAGCATAATTCATGAAAGCATTTCTTCACTCAGCACACATTATTAAGTACTTCTGGTAAGTGCAAAGAAGAAATGAAGACCGTGGAGGATTCTAGCTTGGCAGCCAGCTACTGTTTTTTATGGTCAGTCTGCACTTCCTCACATAGCTTGTTGCCTACAGCAGATTTTCATAGGAAGGATGGACACAGGGAATAGGATCAACGTTGGAGGTAACTCTGCATTTTTCTCAGGACACAGCATTGCGTTTTTCTTTCTGGTAAGGGGATCATTAGTGCTTACCAACTTGATTCATTTACATTAATTTCATAATAATCCAGACTGGTAAAATCATTTGCCGTAACTATGCAAATTATAATAATAATGATTACTAAGCTTCAAGGTTAAACATTCAAGTTAACTACAGAAGATACTGATAGAATGCATTTCATTCAAATCATAACTTGAATTTCATTATTTCAAATTAGCAAAAATTACATTATCTTCTAATTTTAAATACAGATGACACTACCTATGAAAGGGAAAAATATAACAATTTTAAGACATAACAGTTTACGAATGTAGTTATAACTAATAAAATGTTATTAGGCTAATTACAGAATGTTTATTTTAAACATTTAGTAGTAGTTTCTTTCTGAGCAACAAAACCAGGAGGATATATTTTACTAGCCTTTAATTCTCTAAAATAATGATTTTTATTAACTTATTTTTCAGCCAAGAAGATCTTTGTTGGCATTTTCATTTTTCTCTTTTTTCTTGGTACTGTGACTCAACTCAGGATCTAACACTTGCCAGACAGATGCTTATGCCACTGAGCTATATCCCTGGCTCATTTTCAAGATAGCAATGAATTATTTAATTGGTTTCATTAGCAAAGTATTAGTTTTGCTTTGGACTGACAAATTAAGATTCCAAACACAAAGCACAAAAATATTCTTTGCGTTCTTACCTTAGCACACTGCATGTGATTGCAGCCCTCATTCTTCTGTATTGGAGACTTACAATTAGCACAAGGCTTGGAGTTAGTTAACAACCAGAGGCAATTGGCTGCATCCTCATATGCTTCACTAACTCCCACAACTTGGAGATATTAAGCACAAACAGAAAAATAAATGACACAGTGTACAACTTCAGGTGGAAACTCAGACTTCTCTTTGCAGGTTGTCTCTCCATTTGAATCTTACACTGATTTTCCTATTAGGATCTACAGGAAAGTTTTTAATTGCTTCATTTTGAGTAGCATAACCATAAGTTAATAAACTCTATTCCAAATATTTATAAAAGCTGTATTTATAAAACTTGGTTTTAAGATGAAAAATACTGGTTATTGTAGACTACAATTTCTTAACTAAGTCAGTTACAAACATAAGAAATTCTTTATCATAGTTAAAAGCATGAAGAACATCTTTTTTAAAATCTATGATTACTTTAGATAAATTTAAAATGAATTCTACAACATGCCTAAAATTAAACTTATCATTTTTCCTCAAACCTGCTCCTTTCTGTGTTAACGCCTGTCCCAATAAATGATGATGATGATCACCTGCCTAGAATAATGCAGGACAAGTGCAATCTTCAACACACCCTCCTTGCTCCTTCACTCATGGCATCCCATGGGTTCTACCTTTTCCTCATAGCTGCTTCCTTTCCATTCACTCTTTTTTGCTGCTATAGCTAAGGCCCTTCATATCTTTTGCCTAGACAATGAAAGCATAGAAATCTAAGTATCTCCCCAGATTCTTCTTCCTCCTATTCCTCTCTATACCGTCTATCAGTGACTTTTCAAATATTTTTATTTCAAAAATAAAAATCTGCTTAAAATCTTTCAACTGTTCCCCATCAATTGCAAATGACTATAAGATAAAATCAAACTGTTTCAGCAAAAAATGCAAAGTCTTTCAGGATCTGGTCCCCTGCCTGGCAAAGTTTCTTATACTTTCTCCATTCTCATAACTATGTTTACCTCTTATCTCTTAAAACTCTTATCTGTTCTACTTGGGATCTCAATCTTTTTATTTTATTGAATTGAAGAACAAACAGCAACGAGACAGTTTCAAATCAAGTTAGTAGAACAGATTCAATAATTAATACATTGCTTATTGTTTTCTTAGTGGTGGGATCTCAATCTTAAAGAACGTCATTTGTTTTTTTTTTCTTTGCGGAACTGGGGATTGAACTCAGGCCCTTATGCTTGCTAGGGAAGTGCTTATTCTACTGAGCCATCTCCTCAGCCCCAAGAATGCCAGCTTTTAAAGTTTCTAAATTTTATATTTTATAAACTCTTCCCCTGTTCCAATGGATTTAGAGGCTAGAGAGAATTTTAGATAAACAATTTTTTTTAGATAAACAATTTAATAATTTTTTTTCCTGCAAGAATTCCAGTAATCAAGCCCCTCTTCTCTAGCTCTAACTGCATTAGCTGTTTTTTTTTTCTTAAGAATCATTTTAGAATCATTGAATATGGGCCTCTCCAATCAAAAATTTGTTTACATGAAGATAGTTTCAAAAGGGTGGTGAAGGCAGAAAATAAAGCAAGAAAACAGACCCTTTTGAGTTTTGAAATCCACAAGGAAAAGTTATCTAATTATTAGATACAAGCCCCTGGAGAGGGAAGAGGGACAAAGATTTGGGCTGAAAACCCCTGGGAATTGGCTCCTATGAATTGGAGGGGCTTAGTACTAGGTGTATCTTTTCATAGAGCCTAGCAGTAAAGGGCTGCCTTGAACCTTGAAGGTCCATTTACTGAAGTCTGATTTAGTAAAACTAGTCTTATCTCCACAAAGCAAAGAGAATCAACAGTTGCAATGCAGTGATCAGGTTTGATTTCAGCTTTACCTTTACTCAATTTGATGGGGAGTTCATGGGAAGAATTCCCAGAAACCTTGGTGGGAGGATCAGTTTCAGAAGAAATTTAGTATACTATGGCTAACAGTGTCAAGCTTGGAGGAAATACTGCTTAAAAAGGCACTGCTATACAACCTAATTACTAAGTACACTTCACATTTAAAACACCTAATTTTTGTTTAAAAGTAGTGGCCTTTTCCTTTTCTTAAGCATCAACATTATTTTTAGCTCTAAGACTCTAACATATTCTTATGACTCTTTTGTCCATTGTTATAATAAATAAAGCACAAAGGCATGAAAACAAAGCAGCCCTGTGGCCTGCAACATAACAATTTTTTTTTTTTTTCTGCTTCTGGAGACAATGCTAATTCTTAACTGCATTTTAGTGGACTGCTTGAAGTAAATCATATTTAGAAAAGAACCAACTATTACCATAATAAAAATTATGCTGAAAAATGCATTCATTTTCTGGTTCTCTTAATGTGCTTAGGCTACATATTTATCTCTTTGTAATGCTACTCTAACACCTGTGATACCTCATCACCCTACAAATTTTCTGAGTCATGACCAAAATATCAGACTTGTGAAAGAGTATCTTTATATGCTTTAAATACCAAACTCTTCTCCTTTCCTCAGTTACATGTCTATTTTACCTTGATTCTTTTCTTAATCTAGGTTTTTAAAAATTAATTTTATTAAGAAAAAAATGGCAATGAGACAGTTTCAAAACCTATTAGTAGGACAGTTTCAATAATTAACACATTGCACACTGTTGTCTTCATAATGGTTATTCATAGTACAAGATGCAGACACAATATCCTGTCCAAGTACTATTAGTACAAATCTTTCTTCTCACTCAATTAACAGAGAGTAGGTGTATATCTATCCTAACTATTTTGTATATACTGATACAAATGGTCCTTCATTTGCATCCCCTTAAATAATCCAGTTATGTTTGGGTCTCCTTTAGGGAAGAATTAGATTATAACAGAATTTAAGATCATATTAGTAGAATCAAATGTATGCAAGTGAAGTCACTTAGGAAGAATTTGACTGTTAAAAAATAATTTCATGCCATAATCATTTATTAAATATGTACTATGAAAAAACTGGCCTATAAATTAACTATCACTCCACAAAATATACAACTACTACTGCTTCTTGTTCTGCCTAGATACACTAGAGTTAATTTCAGTGCTTTAAAAAAACTAGTTAAATATTTATAAGGAAGTATTTGAATTGAATTTATTATATTTTCTGATACTGTTGCATCCACTACAAAAAGAGAAAATACTTAGTCCAAAGTAATACATAAACTTAAAACAGAATTTAGTCATATTCTTTTTTTTTTGTACACAGGGTCTCACTATGCAGCCCTCATTCATAGTGATCCTCCTGCTTTCTTTCTGCCTCCCTAATGCTGGGATTACAGGCGCAGGCCACCATGCTCGCACTCCAATCACAGGCTCAGCGCCCCCGAAGGCAGGGCTGGCGCGGCAAGCGGAAGTAGGGATGGAACCCTGGCTGCTGCGCTTACCTAAGCAAGTGCTTAGTCCGCTGAACTATACTGCCGGCCGTTAATCATATTCTTATGGAGGATCACTTGAATATATAAAGATGTTTTACTTTAGTAGATTTTCTCTATTTTTCCTTTAAATATCATTCAAAATTTCATAAGCCTAAGTGGATGGTAATAGATTCTTTCTGATCACCTTATTTCAGTATGAAGGACACATATCAGTGCAGTAACAAAACTGTTAGATGTTCCTTGGTGACCAGAGCTTTTTCTTCAGTTTTGGCTTCAGCTCCTTCTCTGGTAGAATACTTTCCAGGCATCTTCACACTCCTTTGTCCTCTTCTAAAATTCCTTGACTTTCCAAGCCAAAATTTCACTCTGACTCTTTAAGGGTGATCTCTAAGTCTTCTATTTGCAGTCTATTTCTGGCCACCAGCAGTAACCATGTACACACATGAATACCATTTTCAAGTTTTTCTATTTCTTTCCTGTTCTTATGAGAATCATTATCACATGTATCATCACCATGTGCAAAGAGGTTCTCTCCCAAGTCCCATTAACAATCTTTTCCTACTAGCCAGGTTTTTCTCCCTCTCTTTCCATACAAAAACTTACCCGAGTATATGGAATGAGCGAGCCAATTTTAAAACAGTAAGGGATAACTAAAAAACAAAACCTCAAAGTACTTGGTTTATATCTCAAATCAGATACTTTTTGCAATTCTTTATTCAAGAATTAGATACAGCAGGCGAGACAGCTCAACAGACTAAGCATCTTCTTAGGCAAGTGCAGGGACTGGGGATTCAATTCCCAGTACCACTTGCTATACTGACGCTGCCCCCAGATGCATTGAGGTGGCCACCAGGATCAGGCGTGGTGGTACATGCTCATTATGCCTGTGCCTGGGAGGCTGAAACAGGAGGATCACTATGAGTCTGAGCTGCATGGTGAGACCCTGTACCAAATACCAAAACAAACAAACAAACAAAACAAAACCATTAGATAATACATGATAGACTAATGACTTCTTATAGTGCACTGAATCTAGGCAACACATTAAACTTACAAGTTCCTAAAATTATATCTTCTTACCTCTCTAGCATATATGCCGCCCCAACTTTGGCCTCACACATTGCCTGTCTTGTTTAAGTTTTCATGGCTCCCAACTGGACATTTTCATGTATCTTCAGATAGTGCTTCAACATATATATCATCCACACTTTTGTTCAAGACAGCCTGTTCAGTAAGCATTACCCCTCATTCTACCTTCATGCACCATGACACTGGCTGTCTTGAACTTGCAGTTACTGAATATGCTACGCTGTTTCACAGAAATACCTTTCACTGTCTGGAATACCCTTCCTGTTCTGGTCATTGGGAACAACATCAATCAGCTTTCAAGCTGTAGTTTAAGCAACAATTGTTTTAAAAAGCAGTGTTTTATAACCCACTTCCAAAGATAACTGACTTCCTTGTTTTTCCTCCATTTCCACAATTTATCACAGGAACAATATTCTTACACACACACACACACACACACACACACACACACACACACAAAATATATATATATATATATATTCTTACACAGAATTTATAATTCTTTTTAGCATTTACAATTGATAGCATCTCTAAAATGTAAATTTTATGAGCACCAAAGTCACTTTTTGTATTTTCATATATTAGCTATACAATAAATACTACATAAATTTAAAAAAACCAAATAAAATTTCCATTTGCATTAATTTGAAATAAAAGAGCTATTTTAAAGTACTTGAAGAGATGGGAAATTACTGCCAAGCACATGTAGTTATTTGCTAACTTTAGGCATTGCTGTGGGTACAGTTTAAAAAGGTGTCCTGCTGAGCACAGGTAGCAGGGTCACAAGTTTGAGCCCAGTCTGGGCAATTCAGCAAGACCCTGTCTCAAATTTTTATAAAGGTTATTTATAAATGTACAGATGTAGCTCAGTACAAATGATCTGATTTCAATTCTCAGTACTGGGGGGCAAAAGTCCCCTAAAAACACAAACCCATGTCATCACTAAGCATGTGTTTTGTGTCATCCAATCTAACCTAATATTAGCCTCCTCTGTAGAATGGGATAACTAACATCATCTGATAGGATTTCTGTAAGGATAATAAAATATTTATAGGAGTCTCAGTGATAACAGTCATAGATAGGTTATTTATAAATGTACAGAATCACATAGTAGCTAAGAATTCACTTGTCTTATCCTTTACTGAAGTTTTATTGGAAATGAGAAGAGCTTTTCATGATAGGTCATATACTAGCATCCTTTAAATGCACAGTATAGCTGGATGGTCCAACCAAGGCTAAAAAAGAAGGGCTAAATGTGGCTGGGTAAAGGTGATTCTTACTTGCCCTGTTTATATTAGCCTGGAAAGTCTTGTCAGAAACATGGGAGTTTTGTATGATTTCTTTCAGTAAGAGTCTATGATAGCTGGGCGTGGTGGCGCATGCCTGTAATCCCAGCACTCGGGAGGCTGAGGCAGGAGGATTGTTGTGAGTTCGAGACCAGCCTGAGCTACAAAGTGAGCTTAAAGCCAGCCTGAACTGCATAGCGAGACCCTGTCTCAAAAAGACAAAAAAAAAAAAAGAGTCTATGATATCTAGGGCCAGCCAGATAGCTCAGCAGTCTAAAGCATCTGCTTAGGCAGAGCACAACAGCTGGGGTTTGATCCCTGGTGTTCTGTGCTGGGCCTACTCCTGTGGCGTGCTGAGACAGTGATTGAGACTGGTGGCGTGCACCTGTAATCCCAGCACTTGGGAGGCTGAAAAGAGGAGAATCACTATGAGTCCAATCTATGTAATGAGACCCTGTAGACCCTGTATGATATCTAAAAGGATGCTGGTCAGAGGGGCAATGCTAACCATGGGTCCTCTGACATTAACAGATTTGAAATCTAATTCTTAAGTAAACATTATAAGAAATGGGACCACATTTTCTTGAATTGTATCAGGAAGTATGTAGCCCAGCTATCTCAAATTCCTCTTACGTTCTTCTGGCTTCATTTCAGTTATTTTTTGTAGCCAGTTTTTCCACGTTTGGCAGTCACATGGCTCATGTGCTTCACCAAGGCACTCCCTAAGGAAGAAAACAAAACAAATTAAAAATATTCATCAATATCAAGGTAAAAAGAAATAGGTGGAAAGCACTCTTCTAATTTTAAAGTTGTAAAAACTAAGGCACAGTAATGGGATATAAAACATATCAACACAGGAAATGAAAATGTGATTCCAAAACTTAATGACTTCAGACCAGTTTTCTTTGAAGTCAGTACATTAATTTACACATGGTAAAAGTTCTAAACAGATTCATTAGTATTTTTATATCCCTTGTTTCATACAATTAAACTATAAAACATTTTTTTCAATTTGGTTTTATTGTAACAAATACTTTAAATTCTAGTTGATCAAGGCATATTCTTTGTCAAGTAGCATTGTTACTACTCATGGGCTTGTTATATAAGAAGAGTAAGGCCCTGTGAAACCTAGAGACTACAATATGCATTTCATCAAATTTACCAATGACTTTTTTTCATTTTAAAGTCTGACAAGCAATGTTTTTGGTCATATTCTTACAGTTACTTTACCTATTTCCCAGATAACTGTTAGGGAAATCTTATTTTTATTGGAATTTGATAAATTTTAAGTAATTAACAACATCAATTTATCATTTACAATTCAATTTCATATTCTTAAGTTGTATGGCTACAAAAGAACTGAACATCCCTAAGAGCTTATAGCATTAATAAATTATTCACTTTATTCAATATGATGCTCTATTGCATAATACAAAGGTCATTATTCCAGATAACAAATATTATTTTGGGGACAGAAAAACTGAAGCTGCAGATGATATCATCATCATCATCACTATTATTGTCATTATAAATAATGATCTTATTTACAAAGATAAAAATGTTTAAGACATACCAAATGACTCAAGTGAGTCTTATAAACTAAGAGGTTACATTCCACTATAATAAGGATGTACACATTCTATTTCACACTCATTTGGAAGATTAGTACTAAAACTAGAAAGCAACAAGTGTTGGTATGGGTTTGCAAAAATTAGAACCTCTGAGCATTACTGACAGAAATGTAAATGCTAACTTAGTTGCTATGGAGAACAGTTGGATGGTTCCTTATAGAGATAAACATAGAATTACCATGAGATTCAGTAGTTGACTCTTAGGTCTATATCTAAAAGAACTGAAAACAAATACTCAAACGTGTGTATTAATGTTTTCAGCAGCATACAATAGCAAAAGGCAGAAACAACTTAAGTATCCATCAACAGAAGAAAGAATTAATAAATTGAATAATCATACATTAGAATATAATCCTGTCACAAGAGAAGTGATAGTCTAAACCATGATCCAGTATGGATCAACATTCTAAACCATGAACAACATGTTGGGTGAAATAAGACAGACATAAAAGAACAAATATTGCAGAATTCTAGTGTACTGAGCACCACGGTACACATCTGTTCTTAATTTTGAGGGTAATGTAGCAAGAACATTTGAGTCTAGGAGTTCAAGGACAGTATGGGCAACACAGTGACACTCCCATCACAGAAAAAAAAATCTAGGAGTTAAAAAGTATAATGGAATTATCAGCATCTGAGGAGAGAAAATGAAGAAATACTACTCAATTAATGATTACACAATCTTTGCGATTACAAAAAATTTCTTAAAATGTGAAGGGCTGGTTGATGAGCTGTGAGTACAATTAGTGAAACTGAACCACATACTTAAAAATGGTTAAATGGTTAAAAAAAAAAAAGGAGCAATCATATTACCTTTGGGGGGCATATCCTTAATTTCCTGATTTATCTAATCTGGTGTTTGAAAAATATTTTCTATAATACTGGTTTTATAGTGCTCCTAGTAACACACTGGGAACGTAATAGTCAAAAAATATTGGGTTGTTTAAAAATGAGAGTTAATATTTTATTTTTGTTTAAGTACATATAAAAATCAAGTCTGCTTTCCAGAAATGTAAGGAATGTCTGTGATAATTTAGTTCTGCACATTGTACTAGCATACAAAAGAGTAAGAAAATAGGCCGCAGATCTAGGAATAGCATTTCCATATGATGCTTTAGAATACATGTGAGAATGTGGAATTTAAATTTTTCACAACTCATTAAAAAATCTGTTAATTATACCTCAATAAGGCTGGAAAAAATCTTCAGATGCAAAAGACTCTAATACATACACAATATCTAAAACAAACAATGAAACTAAATTTTTAAAGATTTTTTAAACCTGGAGATTAAATAGCATATTCAACCCCACCCAGAACAATAAACTAGTATAGTGGTTATATTTTTAGAACATTTTCTAACAGAAAAAACAGTAATGTGCAAAAATTGCCCAATGTCTTCAAACTTAATCTAAAACACCAGCACATATTCAAAAGGCCACAGACTTCATAAGACAAATCCTTAAGTCAAGGAGAGTTTGGAGTGAAGTATTTCAGGCCCTAAAAGAAAACAATTTCCAGCTCTGATTAATGCATCTCACAAAACTATCTTTCAAAACTGATGAAGAAATAAGATACTTACACGAAAAAGAAAACCTGGAGAAATTCATGTCCACCAAACCACTCCAAAATATTCTGAAGGATGCTCTAAAGAGATGCTCTAAGAGAACAAAGACTACAACCCCGATAGAATTAATCCATCATGCAAGGCAAACAATTAGCAGAGGAGAAAGAAAGGGAGCCCACAAAAGGAAATAACATGACAAGGACAACTCAATATATATCAGTTGTAACCATTAATGTAAATTATCTCAATTCACTATTCAAAAGAAGCAGACTGGCAGAATAGATTAAGAAACAAGATCCAACCATATGCCACATACAAGAAACACATTTAACTAAAAGGGAAACTCACAGACTAAAACTCAAAGAATGGGAAATAACACTCCATTCAATACAAACCCAGAAAAAAAGCAAAGGTAGCCATTCTACTTGCAGACAAAGTGGATTTCAAGCCAAGACTGATCAGAAAAGAAAAAGACAGTCATTACATCTTCTTTTTGTTAAAAGAACGATCTAAGAGGAAGAGAAGACAATTATAGATACATATGTATCATATAGTACACCCAACACAAAACACAAAAGCACATGAGCAATCAAGCACTAATAAAATTGTAATGGGGGATCTCAAAACCCCACTATCACAAAAAGATCAAATAAACAAAAAAAAAAACCAAAACAAAACAAAATAACACAAAAACACACATATACAAAGAAATATCGAAAATTAACCAAACTTTTGACCAATAGGATTTAATATATAGCTATAGTGTTCACCCTACAACACTAGAATACACATTCTTCTCAGTTGCACATGGGACATTCTCTAAAATAGACCACATACTAGGCTCAGAACATGCTCAAGTAAAAGGAAAGAACTGAAATTATCCTATGCACATATCAGATCACAATGTAATGAAATTGGAAATCAATGACAAAAGAAATTAGAAAAATTTCACAAACACATGGAAATTAAATAACACCTTCCTGAACAACCCATGAGTAACAGATAAAATTTAAAAAAAAAGACAGTTTCTATAATTAAATGATAATGCCAATATAATATACTGGAACTTACGGGATTCAATACAAGCCATTCTATGAGGGAAATGTATGGAACTAAATTCCCACATTAGAAAAACAATGAGATCAAAATAACCTACTGCTATAAACTCTTCTAGAAAAAGATGAGCAACTCAAACCCAAAGCTCATACTGGGAATGAAGTTAGATTACAGCAGAAATTAATACAATTGACACCATGAAAACAATATAAAAATCAATGAATTGGAGAGCTGGTTCTTTGAAAGATTAAATTGACAAACTCTCAGCTGACCTTATTAAAAAAAAAAAAACTCAAATGCATGCAGTTGTGAATGAAAAAGGTGAAATCAAAATGAATCCTGCAGACATTTCAAGAACCAGTATTCTAACAAGATGAGGAAATGGAAGAATGGGTAGATTCCCAGATACATATGAATTATCAAGGCTGAATTAAGAAGATATAAAGATTCTAAATAATTGAGTATCAGTCAATAAAATTGAAATGTAATCAATTCTATAAGAAATTGAGAGAAGATCTAATGCCACTACTGCTCAAACTTCTTAATGAAACTGAAAGGGAAGCAATACTCTGAAACTCATTCCTCGAAGCAGACACTACACTAATATCAAAACCAGAGAAAGATCCAACAAAAAAAAAGAACTTCAGGCCAATAAGCCCAATGAACATGCATGCAAAAATTCTCAGTAAGATATGCCAAACAGAATGCAGCAAATCATCAAGAAGTTTATACACCATGATACAGTATGAGTCATTCCTGGGATGCAGGGATGGCTCGACATATACAAACCAACAAATGTAGCACACCATATCAACAAAGCCAAGGACAAAAAGCACTTGATCTCAACAGATGCAGAAAGCATACTTTTCTGACAAAGTCCAGTACCCATTTATGAAAAAATTCCTACTGGAATAGATGGTTTTATCTTAAGCTGGTAAAAGTCATCTATAACAAACTAACAGCCAATGTCATACTAAACATACAAAACCAGAAAACTTTCACTCTAAAATCAGGCACAAGACAAGGATGTCCACTATCACTTCTTGTATTCAATATAGTTCTGAAAACTTTAGTCAGAGCAATCAGACATGATAAATAAAAGGAATAAGGCTAGGAAAGGAGAAAGTTAAATTATCATTATTTGCAGATGCTCCACATAGATGACTGCAAAAACCTCACCAAAAGACTTTTAGATTTAATAACCAAATTTAGTAGCATAGCAGGATACAAAGATAGCACTCAAAAGTCAATGGTATTCTTCTACACAAATAACAAACTCACTGAAAGAGAATTAGGGAAACCACACTTTTCATAATAGCCCCCCAAACAAAACCAAAAACCCAAACAACAAAATACCCAGGGATCAATCTAACAAAGACCTTTACATTGAACACTACAGTACTCAGAAAAAGGAGATTGAAGATTATCAGAAATGGAAAGACGTCTCTTGTTCTTGGGTAGGAAGAACCAATATAGAAAATGCCCACACTCCCAAAACAGTTAGACAGATTTAATGCAATCCCAATCAAAATATCAAGAACATACCTCACAGAATTAGAGAAAGCACTCCTAAAATTCATTTGGGATCAGAAGTGACCTAGAATATCAAAAACAATTCTAGGCAACAATGATTAAGAGAAGGGGCATCACAGTCCTTAACTTGAAATAATACTGCAAAGATACAGTGATAAAAAAAAAAATAGCATGATTCTGGCAAAGAAACAGAACCAAGGATCAAAGGAACTCACTAGAAAATGCAGAAACAATTCCAAACACATTTAGCCATCTTATCTTTAACAAAGGTGCCAAAAATCTTTATGGGAAGAATGATAACCTCTTTAATAATTGGTACTGGAAAAACTGGCTCTGCACATGCTGAGGACTAAGCCTAGATCCGTATCTCTCACTATGCACTAAAATAAAACCAAAATGGATCAAAAACTTAAATATTAAAACAAAAACCCTAAATCTGCAGGTAGAGAGAATATGTACAACTCTTCAAAATATAGGTGTAGGCAGACTTTTTGAACAAACCTTCAATCACACAGGAAATATTGAAAAGAATCAATAACTGGAATCCAATCTTATTAAAAATCTTTTGCATAGCAAAAGAAATCAACAGTGCAAAGACTATCCAGAGTGGGGATTTTTTTTTTTTGCCAGATAATCCTCAGACAAAAGACTACTATTCAGTGCGAAGGTGGCCCTAGGCCTCAGAGCAGCCATCGTGGTGAGGCTCTACAGGATGGGTTTTCCAGAAGCCGCCAGATTTAAGGCAGACCTCGTCTTCAAGGAGATTGAGAAGAAGCTTGAAGAGGAAGGTGAACAGTTTGTGAAGAAGATCAGGGGTATTTTTGCGTTCAAGCTGAAGGATGGCCCTGTGGGTAAAGAAGTCACCTGGGTTGTGGATGTGGAGAATGGCAAAGGATTGGTGCTTCCCAACTCAGATAAGAAGGCTGACTGCACCATCACCATGGCTGACTCAGACTTACTGGCCCTGATGACTGGTAAAATGAACCCTCAGTTGGCATTTTTTCAAGGTAAAATGAAAATCACTGGCAACATGGGTCTGGTGATTAAGTTACAGAATGTTCAGCTTCAGCCAGGCAAAGCCAAGCTGTGAAGAACCCCCTTTGGCAACTTTTGAAAAATCAAAATGAAATATGACCCATATATTTCATTGTCAGAACTTAGACTGAAATTACACGTTGGCAAACGAGATAACTTTGTTTTTCCATGGGTGTGACCAGTCATGTTTTTCCTGGCCTCTGTATGCAGAGCCTGGTGGTATACTACTGCAGTGCAGAATTGCTTATGAATGTGAGTGACAAGTTAATATAGTAATTATGGTTTGGGGGTAAATTCAAGTTTCAAAATAAAAGTAGGAATAATAACATCTAAAAATTATGTAAACAAAAGCTCTTCTTTCTACTTCAAAGTATGTTTAAGGGTTATTCTGTGGCAGAGCCAATTTAAAAAGTTTTCTTTGGGAGATTTGAGGAAGAGGCGCAATACCAGTAGCTGGCCAGCAGTGAATGTCACACACTTGATGACCTTCATTGATTTCTCACTAACAGTTCTTAAGATTCTGTACTGGAATACAAATCTTTAAAATCATGCATTTTATGCCATCACAAAGATATATTTTTCCCTGAGTGAAGTAAAAGAAATATGATCATAATTCCTTTGGGGGAAACATTTATAGATGAACACAGACCTTTTTTTAAAGCAAAAGTATTTTTTAAATGTTGTTCTTTCTTGAAAAATCAGGGTATTGGGGCCAGGGAGATGGCTCAGTGGAATAAGCGCTTCCCTGGCAAGCGCAAGGGCCTGAGTTCAATCCCTGGTTCTGCCAAAAAAAACCAAACCAAAACAAAAACTCCAAAAAAAAATCAGGGCATTAGTCATAAAATGCTATTGCTAAAAATAATTCAACAAATAAAGTTTGCTTTCAGATGCACAGTCCTCAGATTATAATCTCACTAATTTATGTTTACAAAGTTTTCAGTCTTGTTTTTTTTCCTGTTTAGGTTAACCAATTATCTTCATTTAGCTTTTCTCCTGATTTTTTCTAATTTTATTATTTCCTATAACTCATATATAGGATAAAAGTAATGTTTTTGGAAGAATATTCAATAGAAATTACAGTAACTCTCTCTGAAAAAGACTATTTAGAATATATATATAAAGAGATCCTTCCAAATTTAAAGGCCCAATAAAAAATGGGCATCTAAAATGAATAAACCTCAGATAAAGAAGTACAAACAACAAATATATGAAAAATGGTCAGTTGAGAAATTACACTTATGATAACACTGAGATTCCATCTCATTCTAGAAATAATGGCCAATATTAAGAAATCAACCAATAATAAATGCTACTGGAGCTTTGGGGAAAAAGAAACTCTTCTCACTGTTGGTAAGTGTACAACTACTATGGAAATCAGGGTGACAACTTCTCAAAAACTGAAACTAGCTATTCTCTTTTTGGCTATTTTCTCAAAAGAATTAAAACTACCATACTTCTGGGTATAGAGGGACATGCATACAATCCCAGTACTCAGGAGGCTGAGGCAGGAGGCTTGCTGCAGGAGGCAAACTATGGATATGTGAGTTCAAAGCCAGTTTGAATTGCATGGTGAAACTTTTTGGTCTCATACAGACAAAAAAAAAGAAAAAAGAAAAAACCAACATCATATTAGGTCATGTATGCACACTCATGTTTATAGCTAAACCTGTTTATAAGTTAAACCTTAGAAACAGCATAAATGCCAATCAACTGATGAATGGATAAAGATATATTCATCCTAGATTACTTAAGATATGATTTTTTAATACAACGAGAATACTCTGCCATAAAATTTCTAGCTAAGTGGACACAATCCTCTGAAGTAAAATAAACTGGGCACACATGTAAAATACCACACAGTTTCTCTGGTGTGAAAAATAGAACCTATAAATAAGAACCAATATGTGTAATAGATATTGTGAAACAGGAGGAAAATGTTCAAATGGGAAGGAGAGGGAAAATGAAAAGAGAATAGAAGGAAAAAATGGAAACAAAAGGTTAATAAGGAGGGAAAGAGGGGCTGATAGGAGGGGATTGGAAAGCAAAAAGAAAGAACAAGCAAGATATACCATATACAGGTACAAATTCCATGATGAATATTATCATTATGTTTATCTAAAATGTACCAAGAATATTAAATTTTTAAAAAGCAAAAAGCCATAATTGCTTCTCAATGTGCCTGGCTTTGAGGTTGTGTTGCAGGTTTTCCTCTCTAGAACCTCCAAGGACAACACACCTGTTACTTTGGTGCTAGCCCAGGCAGTAGGATCTGTTTAGATGGTTAGAAAAGCTTAGCACAGTGTATGTGTTTCCAATACAATACAAAGAATGAGCATTAAAGGGAAAAGCTTACAAACATAAGAGGTCATAATGAGGACAGCAAACAGAAAGATAGCTAGAGGCTGCTATCTGTTCAGTACTACTAAATATTTTTGAGTGCTGAAGGCATCTGAGAAAATAAGCTCCAATGGATGCAAAGAAGTATAATTTCTGCCAGATATAACAGATGATAATCTAGATTTTATATTTAGTCCTGCTGACATTGGAAATCTACATTTCCAAAGAAAGTTTAATCAATGACTGGTAACAAATATTGTTAAGGACCTTCTTGTATTTGCTGTTGAAATGACCTCACAACATCAATACAATTATGTTTGGTGTGGGGCGGGGTAGGGTCTTGGTACAAGGACAAATGAATCTTGGCTAGTGATGCCAATGAAGTGAATCTTCTCAAAAAAAGAAAAATGCTCTTGTAAGAGATTATAAAGTAAGTTTGTTTAATATAAATTCCTTGATCCTGTACAAAGAGACTGGAGGTGAGCCTAATATCAACAGTTCAAAGTACGGTTCTTCCCTTGAGAATGTGTTAATACGCCTAACTCCTGGCAGGAACACTGTATATAGTCTCCAAAGGGTGAACAAAAACTGCTACACCTTCAAGCTTCATTACTGAAGGAAGACATTCCTATAAGGAGACTGGCAATTTCAATCATTTTAGAACTTCATTAATAATTGTAAGTGAAAATCCTCATTTTTATAATTATCCTCCTTAGCTAACATTTTTTAGTCTACCAGGCATTGTTTTCAATACTTGTGAGTTCTCTTGTTCCTTACAATTCTTTTTTGAAATTGGTATCATTTATCCCTATGCTACAGCATTGAGTTCAGTAATCTGTGAAAAATCATAGAGGAGCAAGAGGATGAGCTAAAATCTGCAGCTAAATGTCTGACTCCAGAACTCTTGCTGGTAAATACATCAGATGAGAAGGCTTTTTATTTAATTGAAAGAGAAGATGCTTGTTTTTCCAAAGCCATGCAACTAGATGGTGGCAGATCTAAGGTTAATTTTTTTTTTTTTTGGTGGTACCAGGGATCGAACTCAGGACTTGTGCTGGCCAGGTAAACACTTATTGCACTGAGCTATCTCCCCAGCCTGGCAAG
>PVKA01025061.1:0-33414 GCA_004027165.1 Ctenomys sociabilis
AGTACAAAGAAGTCAGCAAATTATAAAGATAAACATTAGAAATGCATCCAATTTAGATGATGAAAACAGTATAAAGAACAAGTGAATCAGTTTGTTCTTTGAAAGAATAAATAAAATTGCTAAATTCCTAGCCAACATGAAAGAAAGAAAGAAAAAAAGGAAGAAAAAAAGAAAAGAGAAAACCCAAATTCATGCAAAAAGGAATGAACGCAGCAAAATCACTACAAAACCTAAAGAAATTCAGAAGATCATCAATACTTACTTCTAAAAATCTTTACTCTCACAGAAAGAAAAACACAGTGGAAATGCACAGCTACATATGAAATGAACAAATACATTTAAAATTCCAAAGCAGAGTTTAGAAGGCAAACAAACTCAGAAAAGTGAAAGGTATACAAACTCTGAGAAACAAAATGGAAAATGTAATAAAAAATCTACCAATAAAGAAAAGCTCAAGAAGTGATGGTTTCACAGCTAATTTGTACAAAAATTTAGAGATTTAATGCCTACTTTCATCAAACTCTTCAGTGAAATTGAAAGGAAAACTATTCTCCCAAACTCATCCTTGGAGGAAATTACTCTGTTTCCAAAATGAGAGAAAGATCCATCTAAAAAGGAGAATTATAGCCAGTCTCCCTAATATACAAAAATACTCAATAAAATACTAGCAAACACAATGTAGCAAATCATCAAGAAGATTATACATCATGACCAAGAAGGATTCATTCCAGGAATGCAGAGATGGTTCAACAAATGCAAATCCATGAATTTAATATACCAAATCAATAGAGCTAAGAATAAAAAAAATCATGATCATGTCAATAGACGCAGAAAAATCTCTTAACAATGTCCAACACTCATTCATGATAAAAACCCTATAGATAATCAGATTAGGTAATCTATTTCTGAATATGATAAAAACCATCTATGAGAAATCAATACCTAAATTTACAAATGGCAAGTAAATGCATGAATAAGATATTAAACATCAGTTATTTGAGTAATCCAAATTACAACCACAGCTAGATGCCATCTCAATCCAAAAAGAATGGCTGATGTCAAGAAGTCAGCCAATAACAAATACTGGAGGAGCTGGGTTGGGGGAAGGAACCTTCTCTGCTCTTGGCAGGAGCGCAGATCAGTATAATAACTATAGAAATAGTGTGGCATTTCCTTAGAGAGCCAGGATTTGAGTTTCCATTCATGCTAGCTATTTCCCTCTGGTTATTTTTTCTAGAAGAACTGAAAAGATACCACAGTGATATATATGCACCCAGGCTTCTAACAGTGCAGTTTGTCATAAGTAAATACTGGAGGCAACCCAGATGGCCATCAATTGAGGAATGGATAAAGATGTGGTATTTTTGCACAACAGAGTATTATTCAGCTATATTACAGGACAGATCTGAGACTTTTGTGAGTACATGGACTCAACTTGAGACCATTATTTTTTTTTTGTTATGTGCAGCTCAGATTCATAGTGATCCTCCTGCTTGTACTCATTTTATAAAATAAAATATTTTAACAAAAGGATATTAAGACTTATATGTTTCAAAAGCCTTATAGTAAATTCAAAATCAGCAGAAGAATATATTATTTTCTCTTACTAAATTACACCTGAAGAATCTGTAGAAGTTAGCAAGTGGCTCTACATTCTTCACATTGGATGCAGACAACCTACCCCAGGGCAGGTATAGAACCTACATGCCTAAAATCAGCAGCACTTATACCCATACTCACAACAATTGATCATGAATTAATCATGATCCCTAGAAGCCTGTCCCAGTGACTACATGAGGCTTAGGGGAACAAACAGATATGAAACATTAGAACAGTTTTCTCTGAAGTGAAAATAGACTAATAAAATTATACACACAATCTGAAAATAATCCATATTAGTAGGCACTCAACCTATTTGAAGAGGAAGACTAGGATTGTTTACCAACTGAGCTACATTTTGAAGTATGTGTTTTAATTCTGATACATTTAAAAGTAAAATCTGAAATGCTATCATTTGATTTACAGAATAATTTGACAAAAAGAAATAACACTTATCAAAAAATAGGTTCTTTTTGTTCAGAGCACATCAAGAACAAACTACAAAAAATAAAAAAACAATATTTTAAGCATATATTCACATAGGTACATAATTATTTTATTGTCTAATTGCACTCATCTATGTTTATTAAAATATTATTGCATAAAACATTAAATATAATATTTCATGAAATATGTTTGAGCAAGATTCTTCAGTCCAAAATTAATTTAAAGCATACATTATTACTCTTCAAAAAATTTCCAATCTCAACCTTTCAATAAATTTAAGAAAGTATTAATTTACCCTAAGGATCAGATGATTATTTGAAATAGAACACATGAACTAATGAAATGTGAAATCTAGCTGCTCATTCTTGGGAACAAGCTATTCATCTGAATTGATTTTCAAAACCTAATCGATCTTCTCCTTCTCTAGTGTTTTGTGGATAAATTCTATTTCATTTTCTTTCCAAATCTGAGCCTTCCTAATTTTAAGAAACTGTTGGTTTTATTGCATGATATGCATGCACCTACTCTCTATGATGAATATAATCAGTATGTACTACAAATAGGAGGTAATAAAATATATCTGTGTGATAATACTAATAATTTTTGATGCTTTGAAGAAAGTTGGAGACAACAGAGATTTCTGTCCAGGTGGATACAGAAAAATGCATACAGATACACGGTTCCCAGTAATAGTGTGTGCAGCATAGTCTTGATTTAATGAAAGGAAAATAGAAGAACCAAATACACTGAGAAGGAAAAGTTTAACTTACTGATAAAAGACAGAAGAAAATAAATTCGGGAGAACATTCAATAACCATTAAAGTAAGACCACTATCCTTGTCCTCTACTATAAATGATAAGAAATATTTTACTTACATATGATGTGCACCAGTGTGCCCATGTGTGCATGTGCGTGCGTGCGTGTGTGTGTGTTTTGAAAATATTTTTGTATGGAGACTTTGTGTTGTTATGCACTATTTTTTGTTTTGCTTCTGTTTTTGATTTTCTTGGGAACACAGCAGGTTTTACCATAACAAGTCACACTAATCACACTGAAACTGAGAAGTTTACAGCTTCACAAGGGTGATGAGAAAAACAGTGAGAAAACTGCCTGACAAGGGGCAGATATTTGTGAACCATGAAATGATGCTCCCTATATTCTTAGTGAAACAGATACACAAAATTATGGCTGTCTTGGAATTGATGAGCTTTTGCAAAAAAGCAGGCTCAGAGAAACATCTCTATGAAAACTAATATCCCTTCTAATATCCTGTATCGTCTTACACTGTAATTCTAGGATACCATTCATACACATGCCAGCCAAGAAAAAAACATAAAAAGAGAAAGAAAAAAAAAGAAAAAGATTTCAGTGGAGATCTCACTAATAGCAAATGTTTTAAAAGATGTGCATTGACAAATATTGTATATTGAAGGACAAATCAAGAAGAAACAGAAAATACAAGAACCCTGTCTCTAGGAGGATCATTATAAGTTTTATCTTTTTTTTTTCAGAATTGGGGTTTGAACTCAGGCCCTTGCACTTAATAGGAAAGTGCTTATTCCACTGAGCCATCTCCCTGGACCCCATTATAAGTTTTAGATCAGCCTGAACTATAAAGTGAGCTGAAGGCTAGCCTGAACTGCATAATGACACCTTGTCTGAAAAATACAAAAAAATAAGAAAGTCCTATATTTATGTAACAAATTGATATTATATATAAAGCCTTTACACAAAGAAAGTTACAACTTCAGAAGACTACACTGGGGAATGGTATTCAACACTTAAAGGAAGAACAATTTCAATCCCCAATCCTAAAACATTTCAAATCAGGAACAGATTCTCTACTTATAAGAATCAGCAAGACTCTGATTCTAAAACCAAAGCTATTACAAGAGAAAGCTACTGCAAAATCTCTCAAACATAGACCCAAAAGTCTACAAGATTCATACTAAACTGAACCCAGTTATATAGAAAAAGATAACATCTAATGGTCAAGTTGTGTTTCCCAGGAATTAAACATCACTTAAAACGATTATCATTTCATTAGGTTAACAAAAACAGTATGTATATATAATTATATAACAAAGCTTATATATATATATATATATATAATATATATATATATATTGAATGTTCTCAAATTTTATACTTCCCAATTTTTTCTCTCTATATATATAGTATATCTGTAAATTTCAATATATAGTTATATATATATATATATATATATATATATATATATATATATGTAGTAAAAATGTATAGTAAAATTTGGGAACATCAAAGTTTAATTTATGCTAAAACTCTATTTAAGTTAGGAATATAGTAATATAAGCAAACTTTCACAATTTGATGAAAGCCATGGATGAGCAAACTGCTTCTGACATCCAATTTATTAATAGAAACTAAACACCACACTTTTAAAATCAGAAATGAAAATACATCTTTTCATCTCTTACTAAACATTTCATTAGATATTTTAGCTACTGCAATAAAAAAGAAAATAAATAAAATTTAGTTTAGAAAGGATGAAACATCTATTTATAGATGAGAAAATTCATATAGAATTCCTAGGAAACAAAATCAACTGGTAAGTGTGTCTAGCAAATTTGAAAGATGAAATCAAAAATACAAGTACAAATTACATTTTTATACACTAACAGCAAATACAAATTAAAGTACTATAAAATGATATATAATTCTTATTAACAAATTAAACAAAGGGACAGAAACCCTTTAACCTAAGAAGCCTAATAGCTATGATCTAAATTAATACAGAGCTGTACCAAGATGATAAATCAGCACACACAAGACTGAGATATCAATTAACCCTTAATTGTACAATATTCAATGCAATTCCAAGTAGAATTTTATCATGATTTAAGGGAGAAGTCTAAGATATGCCTAAAATGTATATGAAATTTTAAAAGGCCTAGGGTGGAAAACTAAACATCAAAACGGAAATAATCTCCTGGGCAACAAAATAAGTAAAATTCCATGTCTACCTTTAAAGACATAGGTATAGGCAAGGAGGTTTCTAAACATACCACCAGTTCAAAAAAAAGAGAATCAACAAATAAGACCACAGTAAAATGAAAAGCTTCTGCAGAACAAATGAAACCACCAAGAAAATAAAGAAAAATCTCTACCATGGGAAGATATTATGTCTGCTACCTCTCAAACAAAGGATGGACATCTAGAATATATAAAGAACTCAAAAACATTAGACATTTTCATGCAAAATTAAAAAAAACCCTAAAAACAGACATTTCATTTGATGCAGCTATTCATTTTCTAATTTATTCAGAAAGAAGTTTAAAGTAGCATACCGTGCATCATGTATGTACAATGATATTTATAAAAGCATAGCTCATAAAAGCTAAGTCTTGGAAACAGCCTACATGTCCATCAACAGATGAATGCACAAAGAACATGTGGTATTTGTACATGATGGAGCAGTGCTTTGCCATCACGAGAGATAAACTCGAATCATTTCTCAAGAACAAATGCAACTTGACATCATAGTATTTAAGTAAATGACAAACACAAAAGTTGAATTATCACATTGTCTTAAATGAAAAACAACATATAAGATAAAATAAAGATAGATATAATAGGAGAAAGAGACACAACAAAAGTTATAATCTTGCATGGGAAAATATATCTAAAAGTGTAAGTTTACTTTTTATAATTGTAATTATTATAATAATTGCTTTGCATATTAGTCTGTTTTGTAATCTGCATATATGATGATCAACTATTTGGTTTTATAAGATAAAAAATGCATCAGATGCTGGTATAGTAGTAAAAGGAGCTTGGAGGGCAAGAGAAAAGTTGAGCTACTTTATGTATACAGGCCCACTTCCTACATAAAATGTCATTATTATATACTTTAGACATATTTTTTAAAATTTAATAATTTTTAAATATACTATAATATCAGTAAACTGGACCTTGTCACTAAATTTTCTTCTTGTTCAAAGAGACCACATAGTGAAGAAGTTGGACAATCGATAGTCCCAGTAATGCAATATGTGTCTACATACGTAAGAACATGTGCTGTTAAAATATAATCAACATAACACAACTATAAATACGTGGACAATAACATGTTCAAATATCTCACAGTACACTCTTTAAAAAATATGCAAAATTGCTTAAACTAATTTACTTCACTGATCAACTTAAAAATGAAAATTGATACTTAAAATGACATAGTTTTGTACACTCATTAAAATGCTTACATATAGAATCCTTGCAACATATTGGCAGCATGGCACGACTACTGGCAGATTTGAAAAATGACTGTATTTCTCATGAAGTTAAACAAAAACACTATACACACAGGTTTTCCTGCAAGAGGAAAGAAGATAAACATTCAGAAGACTCGTGATCCTTGAACTTTCCTCTTACACATGTAAAGATCTTATAAATTGCCTCTGCCCATTCAACTCATGGAAAGTATTTAAAATTTAAAAAAGAGAACATTTTCCTATCCATAAAAAAGACAGGAATGTGTGGAAAAATGTTGCTCCCAGCTGCTGAGATAGAAAAGCAAGTGTAATAAGTCCTGCTTATAGAAGAGCAAATGAAAGAGTGGAAACTGTGTCAAGGAAGCAAAATCTAAAGTATGCAGGAAAAATTGCTAGATAGAAAGAGAATATCAAAGATAAAATAAAATAGGGAACTAAACAAAAAGTATCCAGTGATTAAAGTGGGGGGAATTGTTTTGTGTTTATTTCTGCAAGGTAAATCTTGTTTTCACAATAAATACTGTACAAAAATAATAATGTTTTTGAAGGGAAAAAACAAAAAAATTTGAAGTATGTAAGCACAGTTCTTACAAGATTTCCATCAAAAGAAGCTTAAAACGAAAATGAAATCTAAAGTGTAGGATTATCAGAGCTCAGTGGAGAGAGGAAAATACACTTACCCTGTCCTTTCAAACTATATTGTAGCACAGAGGTAGAAAATCTAAGAGGTACACACTATTGAAAAAAATCCAGACCTGAGAATGAAAAGAGTAGAACATTAGATGTAGATCCAACCTCAAACACACTCAGTTACATTAATTTTGAAAAAGGCACCAAACACATTCACTGGAAGAAAGATGGACTAATAAATTATGCTGGAAAAACTGGCTTGTCCATGTATGTCCTCATGCACTAAAGTCAAAATGGATCAATGATCTAAACATTAAAATAGAAAAACTAAATGTACTGTAAGAGAAAATAGGCAGAAATCTCATAGGTAGAGGTGTAGGCATGGATATCATTAGAAAACAACATATTCCCAAGGAAACAATAAAAAGACTGAACAAATGGGATCTCATCTTATTAAAAAGCTTTTGCACACAAAAGAAAAAACCCTCTGTTTTTAAATTAATTTTATTGAGAAAGAAATAGCAATGAGTTTCTGAACAGGTTACCCATCGTGTACATAAAAATGTATGTTTTTGCCCCTGCCTTGTTTCCTAGCTTTTCTCCTTGCCCTCTTTTTGTTGCCTAATCCTCAAGTTCTTGCTTTCTATTAGTTGTGTTATACCTTTCAATTTTTATTTCTTCTTTTGAGTTCTTACACTAGGGAGACTATGATACCTACCCATGTGGGTCTGGTTTTTTCCCTTATGAGTTTATTGTCAAGAGATATCCACTTAAATATGAAGGTTTTGAGTTCATCATTCTTTAGAGCTGAGTACTACTCCATTGTATAAAAATGCCACATCTTTTTCATTCACTTCTCAGGTGACAGGCATTTTGCCTGACTCCAAGATTTGGCTATCAAAAATGGTGCTGCTAAACATAAGTGTACATATATCAGTGTGACATGGTGTTATATGTTCTTTTGGGAACATTCCCAGCAGGGGGATAGCAGGATTGAATGGGATTTCCAAGCTTAGTTCTTTAAGGAGTCTCCACACTGATTTCTACATTTGTACCAGTCTACATTCCCACAAACAGTGAAGAAGGGTGCTTTTTTCAACACATCCTCTCCAACATCCATAGTTGGTTGATTTCTTTATGCTAGTCATTATTTCTGGGGTGAGATGAATCTCAGTATCGTTTTAATTTGCATTTCATAGATGTCTAGTGATGTGGTGTAATTTGAAGTATATATTCATCTCAAATGCCAAGTTCTGGATTGGGTGTTCAAATTTTGGGACCCTATTATTTTTTACTTCTTTATAAGTTCCAGAGATAAGAACATTGTCTGAGTGCTTAATAAGAATTTTTCCAAATTTTTGCATTGTCTTTTCACTCTGTTGGTAATTTCTTTTGACATGCAAAATTTTCTCAATAAGAGGAGGTCACAGTTGTTAATTCTTTCAAGTATTATCTGTGGAGTTTGATTTTTATTCATGACCTGTTTGCCTACCCTTTTGTCTTCAAGAGTTCCTCCGACTTTGTCTTTCAAGAGATTTAGTGTTTCTATTTTAATATTTAGATCTTAAATCCATTTTTATTTTAATTTAATGCCTGGTGATAGACATGAATCCAGTTTTAGTTATCAGCATGTAGAGAGCCAGGTTTTCTAGAACCACTTGTTAAAGAGTCTATCTTTCTTCCGATAAAAATGTTTGCTCCCTCTGTCAAAAATAAGGAGGCTGATTGTGTTTGCAGTTGCTTCTGCATCTTCTAATCTACTCCATTGATCCTCAAATCCATTTTTTTGACAATATCATGCTGATTTTATCACAGGATCTTTGTAGTATCATTTCTAGTCAAGAATTGTAATGATTCCTGCCTTGTCTTTGTTGCCTAGAATTGCCTTTGCTATTTTAGGTCTTTTCTGGTTCCAAATGAATTTTAGGAAGGACTTCTCTAGGTCTGTGAAGTATGTTGGTGGTAATTTCATGGGGATTGCTTTAAATCTGTGTAACAATTTTGAGAATATGGCCATCTTAACAATGTTGGTTCTTCCTATCCAGGAGCAGGGAATATCTTTCAATTTTCTGAAATTCTCTACCATCCCTTTTTTTAAAGTATTATGAAGTTCGTTGAATAGATATTTGACTTCTTTAGTTAGACTAATTCCTAAGTATTTCAATTTCTATGTTGCTATTGTAAAAGGCATTGTTTCTCTAATTTCCCTCACAGTTTGTTATCTCTGTATAGGAATGCCACTGACTTTTGAGTACTGACTTTGTATCATGCTGTGATACTGAATTTGTGTATTAATTCTAGCAGCATCTTGGTGGAGCTCTTTTAGATTTTCTCCAGCTAGAGTATCTTGTCATCTGCACATATTGATAGTTTAACTTCTTCTTTACCTATTATTATTCCTTTTGTTTTTCTCTCTTTCCTAATGGCTCTAGATAGTGATTCCAGAACCATACTGAATAAGAGTCATGAAGGTAAAGAGTCTTGTCTTTGCCAGATCTGAGCATAAAAGATTTCTTTCTTTCCCGATTTAGAATTATATTAGTCATTGGATTGTCATAGATGGCTTTTATTACATTAAAGTAGAGTCCATCTATTCCAATTTGTTGTATGACTTTGAACATGAATCAGTGCTGGAATTCATCAAAAGCCTTTGCTACATCAATTGAAGCAATCATGTGGTTCTTAGACTTAGTTATATTGATATAGTGCATTACATTTATAGATTGTATATATTGAACAATCTTTGCATCACCAGGATGAATCCTACTTGGTCAAGGTGCACAATCTTTTAATGATTTTCTGTGTGCTATTTGCTAGAATTTTATTGAGGATTTTTGCATCCTTGTTCATGAGGGAGATTGGCTATAGTTCTCTTTTTTAGTTGCATCTTTCACTATTTATGGTATCAATATAATATTTGCCTCCAGGAAGGATTTTGGGAGGATTGCTTCCTTTTCAATGTCACTGAAGAGTGTGAGGAGTATTGGGATTATATCTGCTGTCCACCTCTTGTTTATTTCAGCTGTAAATCCATCAAGCCATGGATATTTTTGTCAGTTGGTTTCTTATTACATTTTGTATTTCATTGGCTGTTACTGGGATATTCAAGGCTCTTATATCTTTTTCTTTCAATTTTGGTAATTTGTAGTATTCTGGAATCTGTCCATTTCTTCTGTGTCTTTGATGTTATGCATAGTAATGTTACTACAATGTAACATTTTCAAAATAGCTATTGAGAACTTCTGAAATTTCACTGGTTCTATGTTAATTACACAATTTTCATGCCTTACTGCTTGTACTTGAGCTTCTTTCCTTTTTGTGATGAGGTTAGCTAGGAGCATATCAATTTTTTTTAGTCTTTTGAAGGTCTAGCTTTTTGATTTGTTAATTCTTTATATTGTTTTCTTTGTCTCGATTGAATTAATTTCTACTCTTATCTTTATAATTTCCTCTATCTTTGGGCTTTGGGTTTGGTTTGCTCTTGGTAGACATTTGAGGTCCAGCATTAGGGTATTTATTTGCTCCCTTATTGTTTTCCTAATGTGTGAGTTCACAGCTATATATTTCGCTCTAAAAACTGCTTTGCCTACAGCCCATAAATTCTAGTAAATTGTGCTTCAATTTTCTTTGACTTGGACATATTGTTTAATTTCATCTGCAACCCATTGGTTGCTAAGGATGGTCTTCTTTAATTTCATGTATTTATTGAGTTTTAGTTGTTTCTTTTGTCATTTGTTTCCAGTTTCCTTGCACTTTGGTCCAATAATATGCATCAGATAATTTCTGTTTTCCTGTATATACTTAAGCATGACCTATAACTAGTATGTGGACTATTTTAGAAAATGACGCATGTGCAGCTGAAATTAATGTGTATTCAGCTGTGTTTGGGTGGATAACTCTATATATGTCCTCTAAGTCCATTTGTTCCAAGCTCTGATTTAGTTCTGCTTCTTTTCTATTTTTTGTCTGCTTGACCTACTTTTGGGGATAATGGAGTGTTAAAATCTCCTATTCAGATTGTGGTATTGGATATTAGATTTTTCATGTGAATTAAGATTTCTCTTATGTATTTGAGTGCTCCGTGTTTGATGTATACATGTTTATGAGTTTTACCTCTTCTTCCTTAATTTTTCCCTTAACTAGTATATAGTGGCTTTCTTTATTTCATTCGATGATACGTGCTTGAGTTGAGACTGAAAAAACAGTACATGCTTTTTTCGGAGTTGTTGAGCATGTGCTATTGTTTTTCACCATTTGACTTTCAACCTATGAATTTCTTTATGAGTTCAATGTGGTTCTTGTATACAGCAGATTGTTGGATTTTTCTTCCTAATTCATTGTGCCAGTCATTTTTTTTTGGTGTGGGGGGAGACCAGGGAATGAACTCAGGCCCTTCTGCTTTCCAGGCTAGCACTCATTCTACTGAGCCATCTTGCTGGTCTCTCAATTTCTTTTAATTGGTGAATTAAATCATTTTAAATTGGCATAATTGACATATAATGATTTATGATTACATGTTATTTACTTGCTGTTGTTTCCTCATTTTCTCCTGTTTTTAATTGTTTGACATATTTGGTGGGTTCTTTCCATTCTCTTTCATGGAGTTCCTGTCATTTTGATATTTATCTAGAATATCTTTCAGTAGTCTGTGTAGGATTGGATTTGTTTTAATGAAATTCTGTAATTGTTTTTTGTCATGGAATTATTTCACTTCTCAATCAATCTTGAAACAGAGTTTTGCAAGGTATAGTAGTCTGGGATGGAATTTGTTTTCATAGAGAACTTTGAGTACTGTGCTCCATACTCTTCTTGACTTCATGGTTTGTGAAGAGAAGTTGGCTGTTATTCTGATGGGTTTTCCTTTAATTGTGATGTTTCTTTTCTTTAGCAGCATTAATGTATAATTCTTGTGCCGGATTTCTGGAATCTTGACTATTATATTGCTGTATGATTTTTAGTGGGGTTGATGTTATTTGGAATTTTACGTGCTTCTGTTACCTGAATGTCAGATTGTTTCCCCATATTTGGGAAGTTTTCTGCTGTTACTTCAACCCATTTTTATATCATTTTTATTTACTCCTTTCTTATTGATGTCTATTATTCTAACCTTTTTATTTTTGCATCATCTTACAGATTATAAATTATTCTTTTCCTGCATTCTAGTTGTTATTAAGTGATCTTTTTTTACCTTTTCACTAGCTGTGTTAGTATCTTCAAGATCTGAAACTCTATCTTCACTTTCATTCAAACAGTTTTTCCAGCTTGCGATTGAGATTTTAAGTTCCTCTGTATCTCTTCGACTCTGCTTTATGCGATCTATTTCTTTCTTACATTTCTTATTCAAGGATTCCATTGTTTTTCTATTCTCCTCTAATTTTTGTGAGTGTCTTCTTTATAAATGATTATTAATTCTTCATTATAGTTATCCTCTCATTTTACTTCAGAGGTTATTTTTAATCTGATTTCTTCTATACATTTCTGCAGTTATTTCTTTACTTCAGAAACTATTAATTCATACATTTCAGCTATGTGATTCCTATTTTTTTCTTTACTAATGTCTCTTGCATTTGTTCTTGCTGGGCTTGCAGCATGAGATTGCATTTTACTTCTTTGTCATTTTGCATAGCACTGTCATGTGATATTTGCTGTAGAGCTTTGGTGCAGTTAATAATCTTAGTACCTACAGAAATTCTTACCCAAGAGAGAATATATGTTTATGGCAGTTATAGTTTTGTATTTGCAGAAATACAATTCAAAATACTAATAATGGGTAATGATATTTAGTGATTGACAATCTTTTGTAAATAATGAGTTCATATTTTAGATAGTAAGTCTACATATCTAAGCAGATATTAAATTTGGAATTTGTATTTAAAATAGTTCCCCTAAGTTCTGTCTGATCATCCCCACTCGATGTACCTGAGGTCTTCCTTTCAGACTAGTTCACCCCAATTACCTTTTGCCCCTCTCTCAGCCAAGAAAGAAAAAGGGAGTATGCTCTCATAGATCTGGGTCTAGCAAAGTAATGTTTCCTGGTCATGTGACTTCAGATCCTTTGAAATTAATTTGGAAATGTTCTGAGAGACTGGCCAAAGAGACAGCTCAATTGTTGTAAAGTACACTGGATATTCTGATAGGAGCCTGGAAAATCAGACTACTGATGGAAGTGCTGCCAGTTAAGATGATAGGTTTCCTGAACTTACTGTGTATATACTTTGGGTGATTCATCAGAAATATAAAAAAGATATGACCCCTATACTCCTCTATCTCTTCAATGAAATTGAAAAGGAAGCAGTACTCCTAAAATAATTTCTGGAGGCAAGCATTATACTGATTTCAAAACCAGGGAATGACACAACCAAAAAAGAGAACTATAGTCTCCCTCATGAATATAGATGCAAAAATCCTCATTAAAATGCTAGAAAATGGAATACAGCAAATCATCAAGATCATATACCAAGATCAGATAGGATTCATCCCAGGGATGCAAGGATGGTTCAATATTCAAAAATCTATAAATGTAATACTCTATATTAATAGAGTGAAATTTGCAAACCACATGATCACCTGAATTGATGCAGAAAAAGCTTTAGACAAAGTCCAACACTCATACACGTTCAAAACCCTACAGAAAGTTGGAATAGATGGACTCTACTTCAATTTGATAAAAGCCATAGGTGACAACCCAAAAGCTAATATAATCCTAAATGGGGAAAAACTGAAATCTTTTACTCTTAGATTAGGTAAAAGACAAGGATGTCCTATATCAACGCTCCTGTTCAATATAGTTTTGTAATGATTAGCAATAGCCATTAGAAAAGAAAGAGAAATAAAAAGAAGAAGAATAGGTAAAGAAGAAGTTAAATTATCACTTTTTGAGGATGACATTATACTTTACTTGGAGGATTCAAAAAACTCCACCAAAAACCTCCTAGAATTGATACAGAAATTTTGTAGGATAGCAGGATACAAGTCTGTACTAAAAAGTCAGTAGCATTCCTCTACACAGATAACAAACACCCTGTGAGAGATTCTATAAAACAATACCTTTTACAATAGCACTGCGGAAACAAATACCTTGGAAATCACTTAACCCAGGAAGTCAAAGATCTTTTCTTGGAAAATTACAACTCCTTAAGAAAAGAGATTGTAGAGGATTTCAGAAAATGGAAAGATATTCCATCCTCCTAGACAGGAAGAACCAGCATCTTGAAGATGGCCATACTCCCAAAATTGTTGTACAGACTTAATGCAATCCCTATCAAACTGCCACCAACATACCTCCCAGACCTAGAGAAATCATTCCTAAAATTTATTTGGAATCAGAAAAGACCTAGAATAGCAAATGCAATCCTGGGCAAGCAAGACAAGGCAGGAGGCATCACAATTCCTGACTTGAAATTATACTACAAAGAAACTGTGATAAAATAAACATGATATTGGCAACAAAATAGACCTGAGCATAAATGGAATTGATTAGAAGATGCAGAAGCATCTATGAACACACTCAGCCATCTGATCTTCGACAAATGGGCCAATCATACTTACTGGAAGAATGATAGCCTCTTTAACAAATGGTGCTGGAAAACATGGCTTTCTACATGCTGAAAACTAAAACTTGACCCAGTTCTATCACCATACATGAAGCTAAAGTCAAAAAGATTAAATATCTAAACATTAAAAGAGAAACACTCAATCTCCTGGAAGAGAAAGTAGCAGGAACTCTTGAAGACATAGAGGTAGGTTAAGAGTTCATAAACAAACATATATTCACACCAGAAACACTTGAAAGAATCAACAACTGGGATCAACACTTCTTGATGAGTTTCTGCACATCAAAAGAAATTATCAATGTAGTGAAAAGGCAACCCAGAAATTTTGAAAAAATCCTAACTAATAAGCACTCATACAAAGGTCTGTTCTCTAAAATATATAAAGAGCTAAGGTACATTAGGCCCCTCAGATTTAAAGTCCCAATCCTGAAATGGGCATCTGAGATGAACACAGCCTTCTCAGAATGAAATAAAGAAGAAAATAAATATATGAAATAATGTTCCACATCTCTAGCCATCCATGAAATGCAAATAAAAACAACACTGAGATATCATCTCACACCAGAAAGAGTGGGTATCATAAAGAAATCAACCAACAAAAAGTGTTGGAGAGGTTGTGGGTAAAAAGGACCACTTCTCCAATGCTGGTGGGAATGTAGACTGGTGCAAGCATTGTGGAGATCAGTGTGGAGCCTCCTCAAAAAAGCAGGACTGAAAATCCCATTCAAGCCATCTATCCCCCAAGTGGGAATTTTACCAGAGGAATTCCTATGTTTATAGCAGCATAATTTGTGACAGCCAAATCTTGGAAACAACCAAGATGCCTGTCACATGAGGAGTGGTTGAAAAAGATGTGCTATTTCTATATAATGGAGTTTTACTCAACTATAAAGAATGATAGACTTGAAGCATTGATATTGAAGTGGATTCCATTTGAACATACACTCATGAGTGAAATAAACCAGACACACATGTAAAAATATCATATAGTCCCCCTAGTATATGAAGTCAAGAGAAGAAATGCAAATAGAAATGCATAACAACTAAAAGAATATAGTCGAACAGTTAGGGCAATCTGAACAGCATATGCTGCAAGGTAGTAACAAGCTTCTCTTCCGAGTGGTTAACAACCTAAGCTCACAGAACAAAACTGGAGAAATGTTGGCAAGGTCAGCCAACATTTGGCACTAGCCTTTCAAGGTCAGTGAAGACTCAGGACACAGGAGAACCTGTATTGTGACATCATGGAACTCAATTGTGCCCCAAATTTTCTGATCAAAGAGATTATGGAGCCACAGCAGGGAAATCAATGATCTATAGTGTACCTAAAGAGAGTCACATGGAGAGAAAACTTTCTCTCAGGCTCTCACAGAGAGCAAACTGGTTAAGCAATGGCCGTGACTCATCCACATGGCTGACACAGACAAAGGATCTACAGAGTGATGTACAGGATTACAGGATGAACCCTGAGGGGACTTAACTGACCTCATCACATACAAAAGTTACATTTTTTGTTATATAGGTCTTGCTTTATCTTGGCCTTCACCATCCAGCAGAAATGTATAAAGTGATGCATATAACATGGGGCCATAATAATAAATTGCTATGTAAATGGCTATAGTCAAAAAGTTCTTCAGATAACTCACTATTATTGTGGACTGCTGTACAGTGTTTGATTATGTTGCTGAGTTCAGGCACCTAGAATGGTTGAATGACAATGGAGTGCCCATCTTTGACAGGTCTAAACAAAAAAAGGCGGATACAAAGGAAGAACCATGTTGTGGTTGTATAAACAGTACATTTAGGATAAATATGCAGTATTTCTGCATAATTGTATGAGAAGAAAGATTTGCAATAGTAGTGGTTGGACAGGATACTATGTGGGCTTCAAGTACTATGGACAACCAATGGGAAGATAACAAGGTAGAAAGTATTAATTATTGAATCTTTGATGTAATTCAGGTATAAAGAATAAGATACACAAACAGCTACACTCTATTTGCTGATAAGAGACATATGGTATAATAATGTCTGTAAGTGTAATATCATGTATGCACCTTCTATGATACCAAAACATTATGAAAACAGTTTATAATGTATTAATTTATCAAATCTATCTTGTAGAGGTATCTTAAAACTGTCTCATTGATATTTGTAGTTCAATAAAATAAAACAAAAAACAAACAAACAAACAAAAAACAAATCACATATGAGTAAGTGCTGGACCAGGGGTATAGCACAATGGCATAAGTACCTTCCTGGCAATCACAAGGTCTCAAGTTTGATCTCTGGTACTGAAAATAAAAAAAGCAATTGTTTTTAAGTATGATGATAGATACACATTTTAAAAACTGGATGTAAAAACATACAGGCTGTAAATAATAAAGTAATAGGCATATTAATTTTAAGTAGAACAGTTGTCAAAGCAAAAAAATTTATCAACAATAAGGAGGATATAAAAGAATGCAACATGGATTTCTCTCTCTTTTATTCTTTTTTTTTCTCTCTCTCTCACCAGTTATTGAAGTCAGGACCTTGTACTTACCATGTAGGTAAATAAATAACATAATGCTAGCAAAATATATAGACTCAATGATATTTTTAAATAATGTGTTGGTAAAATAAGAACTTTCAAAACAAATTTTAAAATATTTTCAATTAAATGAAAGTAATTTATCAGTACTCATGATATTTAGCAACAAAAAATACTTAGAAGGAAAAGATCTAAGTATTATTATCTGGTGTTTCAACTTAGGATAATAAAAACATAAGAAATTAAAGGCAAAAATAAGTTTAAAAATTAAAAATAACAGCAGAAATCAAAGCAATAACTTAAAAAAGAAAAACAATGAAAGTGTGCTTTATGCATGCTGGCAAAAACTTCTGCCATGAACGTTCACCCTCCCCACCGTATGCTGTCTGTTAAGCATATCTAGTTTAATTTTGAAGAATTGTTATATATGAAAATTTATCAGTTTGAAAATTTATGAATTTCTTCATGGTTTTCTGGTTTCTTAGAAAATATATTTTCAAAGCAGTCACTCACTGTGCATTGACATGGCATTTGTTGTAATATCACCATTTCAAAGTTGATTTCATTAGTTTGACAATTGCATTTAAATTTTGTTGACTTAGCCAGGGATTTAGTAATCTTGACCCTTTTAAAGAACCCATTTGTTTGTTTCATAATTTCTATTTCATTGATTTATGTCTTTGAAATTTAAGATTTATTCACTTCTGTGGTTTTTAATTTGAATTGCCTTTATTTCTAAATTACTGCTTATGTATTGGAAATTTCTGGTTTTCTCATAAATAATTATCTGGTATGTTGCATTTCCATGTACACATGGAATACTAGGAATTATGAAATTTTCTTCCCTGATCCACTGATTATTCAAAAGTGTATTGGGTAAGTGCATATTGGTACATACATGTAGCTTCTGCTATTTTAAGACTAGCATGGACACTTGGTGAGATCCTGTAGCAAGATTTGAGCAAGTATGGATATGTAGCTCAGTGTTACACTATTTGGCCATGATTTAGCACACTAACAATAATGTATATTTTAAGTTCTTGTGTAGTTTCTATTACTGGCTTTTAGTGTAATCTCTTTATGTTCTGATAAGCTAAAATAAAGGAAATTATTTCATTTTAAATATCTTTTAGACTTACATTAGAGCCTAAAATATGATCAACATTAGACAAAGCTGTTAACTTGCTGAAAGACAGGTATAACCTGCAGTTATTGTATATCATATTCTATAAATGTCTCTTAAATTTTTGTTCTATAATAAGTTATGCAATAATTTATTTTAACCTTATATAACCTTGATTTCTTGTTTGCATACCTTTGTGTGTGTGTGTGTGTGTGTGTGTGTGTGTGTGTGTGTGTGTGTATGTGTGTGTGGTGCCCTAGCCAACCCTGGGAGCAGGACTGGCACAGCGTGTGGTGCTGGGAATCTACCTATGGTTCCTGAGCTTGCCTAAGCGGGCACTTTAGTCTGCTGAGCTATCTCGTTGGTCCTGTATAATATTTTTATTGTAATGCGGGTTATTACAGTCTCTCCCCTATTATGTACAGATGTCTATTAATTTTTCATTTTGAGTAGCACTCGCTTAATGAAGTTTGGTACACTGGTACTTGTTGCATAGATCTTCTTGATGCATTATGATATACATGTATCATTAACTTTTTTAATATTTTTTCTTAAAATCTATTTTTCAGATATTAATTATTCCTGCTTGTTTTTAATTTTCTTTTATTTTCTTCTTTTTTTGTGTGTGTTTTTAGCATATAGCTTTCTATCCTTTTACTTTCTATCCAATTTTTTTTTATGTATTTGGTTGTTATAGGGTCTCGCTGAGCAGCTCAGAGTCCTGGTGATCCTCCTGCTTTCAGCTTCCCCAGAACTGGGATTACAGGTGTGCACCATTACACCAGTATGCTGGCTGGCTCAGTCCAATCTGCAGGCAGGGCTGTAATGGGGTGTGGTGCCAGACTGTGGTCACTGTGCTTGCCTAAGTTTGTCTAAGCAGGTGCTTTAGTACATAGCTATCTCACCAGCCCCTGTCCTTTGACTTCTATGCTGTATATTTCCTTGCCAAAGAGGAGTGTTTCTTATAAGTTACATAGAATGGGTCTAATTTTTTAAGACAATACATTGCTCTTTGCTTTTTAATTGGCGAATGATGACCAATTATTTCAGGATTTTTATTGAGTGACAATATGTATAATTTAAGTTATGTTTTATTGTTGAATGCTTTTCTAATTCTCATTCGGATTTGTACTCTTTTGATCAGATCTATTCTTTCACTTGAAATTAAATTGTGTTGTATCTTTTGTTTGCAGAATACATTTAAGTATTGCTGGAATGCTGGTTCACTGGTCACAAATTTACTTATTGCATATTTATCTTAGAGTTTCCTTTGCTTTTTCAACTCAAAGCACTGCCTTGATTGAATTTTTTGTTCTTGAAACATATCATTTTACAACTTTTTTTCCTTAGAGTTTCTCCTGAGAATTCTTCATTTGTTTTCTTGGGTTTTCCATTATATATGGTATGTGAGCATGCTTGGCTATTGAACTGTAATATTTTAGTAGAGCTCTTCCCTCCTCATTTTTGCTCTTTGAAGTTTCTAAATGTTTTTACCTGGATGCTGATTAGTTTTTTCAAGATTCTGGAAATTTTTAATTACATAGCTGTATATTTATTTTGTGAGTGTAGTTGTCCCTTTCTGCTCTGATCTAGAAGAATAGAATTCTAAATTTGTATTTTAAAACATATCACAAGGTTGTTTGACATATTCATAATTTGTTACTACTTTCTAAAGATGATAATTCATACTTTGTCTTTAAACCTGGAAATACTATCATTTGCTTGATCAAGTCTTCTGGTGATGTTTCCTTTGCAGTGTTTATTTTCTCTATTGATTTTTTATTTCCAAATTTTATCTTTGTTCTTTTTTGAAGTGTCTGCTTACTTTCTCTTGTATTCTATATAATCTTACTTAATCCACTCAGCTGTTTGTATCTCTTTTGAAAGTGATTATTTGAAAAAAAATAAAGAATCGTTTGGTTTATTTTTCTGGTTTGTCCATTTCAGTATTTTTGGATTTAATTATTGACAGTTATGACATTTGTGGGAGTTATGTTACTTGCATTTTTTAAAGTTCATTTGTCTTTATATTGTATTAGGATAAATTTTTTTGCTACTTTTATCTTCAAGGGGATAGTGGCTCTCTCAAATGGGTTAATATCCTAGCAAAAGAAGCTTGGGACAGCAATACAGCTCAGCACACTAAAGTACCCCAGTAGGCAAGCTGAGGCAAGTGCAGGGACCACAGTTAGATCCCCAGCACCACATGACAAGGCAGCTCCCCTCTCAGGGCTGGCTGAGCTGGTCAAAGTATGGATGTAGTGGTGCACACATATAATAGCTGTGCTGGGGAGGCTGACAGCAGGATTACCATGAGTCAGAGTTGCATAATGAGACCCTGCAACAACCAAACACACACACACACACACACACACACACACACACACACACACACACACAATAAAGATAAACAAAAAGAAAAAGGAAAAAAGAAGCTCTAGTTTAGCCTTTGATCCAATGGAGTTAAGATGCTTAACTCTTTCACTCCTTCCCCACCTTTCCCAACTTCAATAAGATGTAAATGTAAAAGAGATAAGAGGAAAACAGAACTAATTACATAGAAGAGCAGCCCCAAAACTCTTGGGTCAACAACCAGGCAGTCCAGCCTCTCTTGGCCAGGGAAACTGAGAAGATATTTAAGCAGAGACAAAACAAAGAATGGAGTTAGATGTATTTCTTATATGTTAAAAAGCAAGAAGCATATTCAGACTTTGAACATTTAATTTCTGTAATGGGGGAAGGGTCCAATTGCTGGTTTTAATAAACTACTTTTTCCAATTTTCATTCAGATATGAAAATCTTACCTTTCAGAGTGACAGCGTTTCTGATGTAAAACGTTATTTTGAAGTCTTCATTCTCCAAACCTCTCAAAGAAAAGAAGCCATACAGCAGTAATAATTATAACACAAAGCAATTCAGATAGAAAGATACAATAAAAGACGATTGAAATGAACACACACTTTGCTGGTAATTTCTTTTGATGTGCAAAATCTCAATTAAAAGAGGTCCCACTGTTAATTCTTTCAAGTATTAACGTGCAATTTGATTTTTGTTCATGAACTCTTTGCCTACTCCTATGTCTTCAAGAGTTCCTCCTCCTTTCTATTCCAGGAGATTGAGTGTTTCTATTTTAATGTTTAGATCTTTAATCCATATTAATTTTAGCTTAGCGCATGGTGATAGACATGGGTCAAGTTTTAGTTTTCAGCATGTGGGTAGCCAATCTTTCCAGCACCATTTGATAAAGAGGCTATCTTTCTTCCAGTAAGCGTGGAACACCCATGTCTGAGAAAACCAAACAAAAAAGGGGGATACAAATGAAGGACAATCTAGTATCTGTATATACAAAATAGTTAGGATAGGTATACAGCTACTGTCTCTTCATTCAATGAGAAGGAAAATTTGTACTACTAGTATTTGGACAAGATACATATCTGCATCTTGTACTATGGATAACCACTACGAAGACAACAATATGCAATGTATTAATTAATGAAGCTGTCCTACTAACCAGTTTTGAAACTATCTCATTTCTATTTGTTTCACAGTAAAATTAATAAAAAATAAATGAACACACACACACACAAACACAAAAGATAGTTGATATAACGTTACTACTAATTTCTATTAATTAATTGAAAGGAAGAGCTAATTCTCAATTTTATTTTGTATGCCATATCTGGGACTATATACAATATAATAAACATTGATTTCCTAGCATCTGGTTTTAAAATGTTTTTGTTTTTAATGCTTTCTTTAAATTTATTCCCTTTAAAGTTAAAAAAATAAAAGTAACAGCAGACACTGGACAGAAATAATATAGTTAAACTAAGAGCCTCAGATCTAGAAATGTAAAGGAAAAATAGGGGATAAAAATAGAAGCAGTAGGCAAAGGGAGAAAAGAATAAGAGACATATATATAATATGTATACACAAAGGGAGATGAAAGGATAAAGAGAATAGTGAGAATTAAGAGGTATAATTTAAGAATTAAAAGTATGCCTAAAAATGAACAAAAACAACAAATCAAAAATTAGAAAAATGTTAATTTATACTTAGGTGTTTGGAGTAGTAACTTTTAAGAATTTAATTCTTGGAATCCAGCAGTTATTGAATAAAGAGAATGAATCATACTTATGATGTATTTGTATTTCTTCTTTGCTGTCAATATAAAGTCTAGTGCTCAAGAATGTTGTAAGTTTTACCCTGCTCTTTTATTTTTATTTGTTAATTTATTTACTTATTTATTTATCTATTTTAATATATATTGGGGCCTGTCGGTGCATTTGTTTGCTTTTTGCTTCCCCCAACACCCCTATAGTTCCTAGTGCCCTCTGTGGGCTGCCCCAGTGCCCCACTCATCTTGGACTCCTGGCTTTGTAGCCTGGGCTGTGCCAAACATACATGACTGAATGTGAATTCAAGTGGAAGAGGCAAGCAGAGTGCTGTGTCACTTGAGGGAAGAGGACTCTGGGAATGGAGCTGTCCACTGGCCAGCATCCTGGTACTTTCGTACCCAGCTCTTTCAGAGAACTGTATGACATTTTTGTTGCTCCCTTTAGAGATCAGTGCTGGGGATTGGCGACCACCACCTTCAGAACTGCTCTATTGCTTAAACTTCTGAGAAAATATGATTCACCCTTGCCCTCACACTCTCAATGACTGTCTTCGGTGGCTGTTTCCCAAATACTCATCGGCACAGTTTGTGCCCAGAGCTGCTGAGATATAGTTCCTCCATGACTTCTGATCCTCTATGAAATTAGCACTAAACAATATGCACTGTTTTAAGCTGGATCCTGCAAAGAACACCTTGAAATATGCTGAGTGCAGTGGGTTTCCTCTAGCCCACCAGGCAAGTGCTTTTTTCAGAGTAAATTTTCATAATATAAGACCAGAATACAATGCAAAAAATGAAGAGAAATGTACTCAATCTCTTTAATGAACATGGATATAAGACTTTTCAACAAGATACTGGCAGGCAGAATGCAATAAATCTTTGGAAAGATCATATATCTTCCACATGGGGGCCAAAACACACATTGGAGGAAAAACAGTCTTTAGTAAGTGGTGTTGGGAAAAATGTCTATCTACATGCCAAAATGATTCAAAGAACTGAATGTCACATGAGAAATGTTTAACTTGTTGGAAGACAAAATAGATAAAATAGGATAGGCAGGCATAGGTGCGGATAAGGTCAGTCTGAGCAAAACAACATTGTGTAGCCTCTCTGATTCCAAGGATCAATGAATAAGATCATATTAAACTAAACAATTCTGCATGTCAAAAGAAACAACTGAGTGATAAAGATAGAATGGCAAATCATATCTAGAAAATATAAAGGACATAAAAACTGAGACCTTGAGAGGTGGCAAGATAGCTAAGCAGAATAATGGCTTTCTTTGGCAAGAGCATGGACCACAGTTCAATCATGGGTTATGCCATGCTGGCCCCACCCCTGGGCCATGATGAGCTGAGGAGGAAAGAGTCCAGGTGTGGTGATGCATGCCTGTAATCTCAGTGACAGGAAAGCTGAAAATAGAAAGATCACAACAAGCCCAATATCAAATACATAAAATGACAAACAAATACAGAAACTCAGACATTTCAAAATAAAAGACTCAGTTAAAATTGAACATGTGAAATGAATAAATATTTCATAGGAGTACTACAGATGTCCAATAAATACACGAATAAATGCTCAACATTGCTGACCAATGGAAAAAATGTAAACTAAAACAACTTAGATTTCATCTTATACAGAAATGTTGCCAAAGTCAAAAAAATCAAACAACAATTAATGCTGGAGAGGCTGTAAGGAAAAATAAATTTGTACACTGTTGGTAGGAATGTAAACTCATATAACCACTATGGAAAGCATAATGAAGATTACTCAAAAAAAAAAAAAAAAAAAAAAGAAACTAGAGTTCCACTTGATCCATCTATTTCCTTTTATTGTATCTTTCCAAAAGAGTTAAGCACAACCTATTAGAGAGATATCTGCATACCCATATTTGGAAGGAAGGGAAGAAGGGAAAGACTAACACAGAATGAAATGGGAAAAGAATTGAGATGTGTAATGTACATGTGACAACTCCATACAAGGATTACAAACATTCTTAACCTCAAAAAACAAAAGAAAAAAAGGTAAAAGAGAAAAGGAAGGGTATCGAGAGGTCAGTATAGTGGGGAGAGAGGGACAGGAAAGAAGATGAGAAAAGAAGTACAAATCCATTATGTCAATGCACCAACTTCCTACAAGGAATGGAAACATGTTCCAAGCACATTTACTAATAAACTAAGGGGGGCAAGGTACCTGTGCTAGATTCACAGCTAGCAACAACCACCAGTGGCTCCTGTGACTACTTCGGCCTGCCTTTTCCTTTTCTTCATTTCTGGCAGCTTCCTCCTGGCTCCTTTCGTGGTTGCATAGTTTAATTCCTGCCAGTCAAGAAGCTTAGATTGGCCTCACAGGCTACTTCTATTTACTAAGGATTGCTTTTCTGCCTCACAGTGCTTTTAAGTTCCCAGTTACCTCTTCCCTGATTCTTTTCCTATTGTTTCTTAAGAATATATTTTCACCTTTTTTACTGATTCCTTGCTTTCCCACAGCCATGCAAAGGCTGCTTCTATGCCTAGAAGTCTTTTACTGTGGTTTTGATTCACATTTCCTTAGCGATTAGTAATGCTGAATGTCTTTTCATGGGAATGATAGTCATTTCTATAACTTCTTCATAGAGATATCTATTCAAGTCTATTTTATTTTCAATTCATTTCAATTTTATTATTGTTATTAAGAAGGGCTACATTTAAAATACATTTTAGATATTAATACCCTATCAAATATGTGATTTCTAAACATTTTCTCCCATTTTTGTTTGTCTTCTCTCTCACTTTTATTGGTTATCTTTACAATTTAGGTTTTATTTTCTGGGGGAATGAACTCAGACCCTTGTGCTTGCCAGGAAAGTGCTTTTTCTAGTGAGCCATGTCACCAGCCTCTCAATTTCTAGCTTTGATAAAGCCTAATTTACAAAAATTTTATAGACATAACTCTCAAGTGTATGGGTTTTAAAGTAATTTATTTTAAAATTTGTATCTAATATAGGTAAAAGGTTCACTTTTGTTCTTTTATATTTTGATACCCAGTTTCTCCAGCCACATTTGTTTAAAGAGTATATGTTCCATTTGGAATGGTTGTGGTGCACCACAAGTCACATAAGTCATTAAACTTATGTGAAACCATCCAGACTGTCTATTCTAATAGACTGGTTGATATATGTGTTTTATTTTTATTTTTCTGATATATGTGTTTTAAAACAGTAATGTACTGCATATATTTTCATTGCAGCTTTATTGTGAGTTTTGATCAAAAGATTAAACCCTGAAAATCTGGGGTGTTTTAAGATTATTCTGGCTTTCCCTGGACTTTTCATATAAATTCTAAATTTTTTAAATTTCTATGAAATTTTCCATGAGATATAAACAGGGATCATACTCACTTAGACATTTTATTTGAATATAATTTCCATCATCACAATTAATTCTCCCAATCAATGAATATAAGCCTTAATTTCACTTATATGTCCTTTAATTTTCTTCAACAAGGCTTGGTAGTTAGTAACACAAAACATGGCATGAAGACTGCACACCGCTGTGGTGCAGTCATGTCAGCAAACTGAGCTGTGCTAGCTCTTTGAAGGCAGTGAACAGGGCAGCAGAGCATAGGTGAACCAAGCAGCCTGCTGTGCTTCCAAGGGATGCCAAGGGGAGCTCCATGCATGGCCAACTCTCACCTCGGAGGGCCTTCTGCTTCAGCTGGAGATCATAAAGGTGTTATTTGAATTTTGCTCCTCAGTGCCTCAGCAATTCTTGTTCTGTTTGCACAGCTCTGTTTTCAGGGAGGAGAATGTACAGGACTGACATTTTCACAGATGCTTTCTCCAAAGGAAGGCCCTGCCGTCCTGATTCATTTTTAGCTGCTATGTTCATCATTCAGGATAATTTGGAATTGATACACCAGATATCGCTAAATATGTGCATTTTCCTTTGATTTATAGAGCTGCATATCCTAACATAGTTGAGGGAATTAACAGGAGAATTAAAATATTAGCCCAAACTTCCTTATGACTTCTGAGGAAAAAAAAGTATACATGAATAAATAAAAATAGAAAACATTTGGTTCATTATCACAAACAGAATTTATTGACATTTTTAACAAAAGGGATGATAAAACAAACAACAAATAAACAAGTTTGAGTTTGGTATTCAAGCCAAGTTCTTGCTGGATTAAATATAAATGTGAATTTCAGATGAGCAAGAACATTTTTTTCATGTAAGCATGTCTAAAATGTTACTTGAAATATGAATATACAGAAAATTTAATAGAATATAATACACTATTTGCCATGTACTTATATTTTTGTTGTTTGTTTAAAATTTCAATTTTATATCATATTCTGTAAATTTATTAGCTAAATTTCTTAACTTACAATTTCTGCAAATCTTGTATCGAGTTACCTCAATAAAATATTAAACTCCCAACTGGTTGTGTTGGCTCCCAGTGTTCTGGGAGTCTGAGGCTGGGGGTTTTCAGCTCACATCTAATCAGAGCAATTTTAGGGCTTTTGAGACATTATCTCAAAATTTATAAAATGGGGACGGGGTGAAAACATTGCTCAGTGGGAAGTCCTTGAAATCAAGACCAGTAAAATGAAACAAAAGGAAGAAACAATAAATAAATGAATTCTCAAGGCTGCTGTACAACCAATATGTCTGAGTTCTTGAGAAGGCACAACATAAATGTATTGATTAAATATTAATCTAGATTATTTACCCAAGAGGTTGTATATTCTACTGGAGATTTTTCCAGAAACAGGGGAGTCACAAATATCTCTCACATCAATAGTATTTATATAATTATATAAAATGGAGTCATTTATTTTATAATGTAAGTATAGGTTACAAAATCAAGATAGAAAAATTGTTGGTATTTTAAATTGTATTTTCATGAAGAATGTTAATCTATGGAGAACAGGGAATAGAAATAGCAAACAGGCGAATGTTTAAATAGAAAGTCACTGTTCCTCATATGTGTGCACACATGGAGCTAAAATTTATTATAAGAATTATAAATTTCTTGGAGATTATTAAATTATAAAAAAATCAAAGATTAGGTTTTTAAGAGTTGTATAGAAAGTTGAGCAAACAAATAATTGATGTATAAATGATAAGAATTCAAACTGTGATGAATTTAAACATTAATAAGTGTGGTTTATTGATTTTCAGTCAGACAGTAAGAATATATTGAATTTCTGCCTGTGAAATTAAAATATACATACAATATATTATGTCCCAGATTTTTTTTTTCTATTAGTTTTAGGCTTCACTAGAAAGTAACACAAATTGATCTGAGATGGAAAATCCCCAGTTTAAAGAGCTTGTAGGTGTTTATGATTGAGCTAAACTCTGAGAAAAACTGCCACAGCCTGAGTTTGAGCACTGGTTCTGAGGTGAGGAGGAAAACTTCCTCTGACCTCATTAAGACAATATGTTTTAAGTATTATTTTTCCAAAACAATACTTTCAGTTTGAGTTTTCATAGTCAATGTCTTTCAATTTTAATTAGTGTTTAAACTGAATACTTGTATGATGACAAGTTCCATATCAGTTTACTTTGTTTTAACAATAGATTTACTAAAAGTATGAAATCAATATTTTATTCCATATACAAATTTGATTTTCTTCCTTAAAACTACTTCAGCAAGTCAACATGTAGATGCGATAAAAATAAAAAACAGGCTATTAGTTATGATCGCCCCGTTCTATCATTACAAAACCTTTATTTAAGAAGTAGCTGTGCAGAATCAAGATAATGAAAAACGCTTGAGTCTAAAAAGTGTTTTTACTTTTACTTTTTGCTAAGTTTTGTTGAACATTTCTTTGTTACAGTATTTCATATGCATTTGTGAAAATTTCATCTAGTATTATGGTTATATTTTTACTGTGTTATTCTGTGTATTAACTTGAACAAGGAAAGGAAATGTAGCTCAGAGACATAGCACCTTCCTGGCAAGATTAAGAACCTGAGTTGAATTCCCAATACAAAAATATATTAAATAATTAATTTAAAAAAAGGAAAACCTAGGACTGACCAAATATTTCAGTGAATTAAAGTGCCTTCAAGCAGGTACAGGGGCCAGAGGTTTGATTCCCGGACCTGCCATGCCAGCACTGCCCCTGGGGAGCACTGAGAAAGTGATTGAGACTGGGCATGGTGGCGTGCACTGGGGAGGCTGTAAACAGGAAAATCTCTACAGTGAGAATGTGAACACTCTGTAGACCCTTCCCTAAAATACAGAAAGAAAAAAAATCCTTGAGTGATTTTAAATGCATAGACTAGTATAGATATATATATTCATTCCATGATGTCTGAGAATTTCTAGATATTACCTTTTAATTTTTAAGAAATACTGATAATATGTATGGAAAGACATTATTTTGACACACAAAGAAAATAGAAACATAGGCAAAAATGTAAAAAGCTTACACTAATATTATATATTCCCAAAATCCTGAATTCCAGCTTGACTGTAGAGAGAAAATTAAACCTTTACATGGTACCAGGTTAAAACAATTTCAATTGAATTAACTGCAGATTTATATGTTGAAGCATTTGTATAACAATAGATTTTATGCTACATTAAACTAGGACATGAATGCCATATTCATGAAATAAATATTTAGGTCAAAAGAAGAAGATATATTTTTAAAGCTCTAAGTGTAATCTAAGGTTTGTTAGGGATATAATTAATTGATTTGGTGAAATATTCTGATTTTAATGTTACTACAAATAAATGATAGAAAATGGAATTGGTTGCTGCATCTAGGAGTCCTGATACATGCTTAGGGATGGGGCAGGGAGATATGGAAGCTCTCTTTAAAGACTGACTGGGGGTCACTGGGCAGATGAGGATTATCTAAGCCTCACAATGAACTGGTAGAATGAACTGTTTCATCTTAGCCAAGAGCTGTACATACTATGGTTTCTAAATTGTTGAGTAAACCTTTTTCTACTTTGGAATATTAATGTTTAAAAGCAAAAATAAGTGTAATTTATAAACTGAATTATGATGTACTCATCCAGCCTTTTGTTCAAAACAAAACATTTTGAATAAATATCTAATGTCCCTAGCTTTATTTGAAATGAAATTCATACTTGCTCTCTATTCAGTAACTGTTTTAGTGAACATATATTATTGATTTGGATCTACTATCTTATGTGTAAAAAAGATATGTAGTTAGGTATTTTGTTAACAGCTGGTGTTTTCAGAATAAGAAGGAAAAGAGATCCATTTATATCATCATGTATTTATTTATTTATTTATTTATTATTTTTTTTGTCTTTTTTGAGACAGGGTCTCACTATGCAGTTCAGGCTGGCCTTAAGCTCACTTTGTAGCTCAGGCTGGTCTCGAACTCACAACAATCCTCCTGCCTCAGCCTCCCAAGTGCTGGGATTACAGGCATGCGCCACCACGCCCGGCTCATCATCATGTATTTAAATAGGAATATTATAGGCATAATACCAAAATGAAAAGATCAATATGACCCAATAAAGGACATATTTTCTCAATTTAGTTTTCCTTTCATTAAAGTGGCTTAGGATCACTGGCATTCCCCATATCCCCTAAAGCTGAGTTTTAAAGAAATTTCATGTATCTCCAAGTAAGGCCCATTCTGGGTCTTCCTGCCCCAGATATGAAACAGCGTTTGCCACAAATGCTTTATTATAAAAAATAAGAAACATTCAACATGCAGATTATAGCAAAAGAAAAAAACAAAAAAAGTCAAAATCCAAAGGGAACTGCTGATGAGAATTGAGATTTTTTTTTTTTTTTTCAGAACCAGGGATTGAACTCAGGCCCTTGCACTTGCCAGGGAAGCACTTATTTCACCAAGCCACCGCTCCAGCCCCTAGTTGAGAAAATTTGAATTTGAGCTCTAAATTAGAAGAAAACCCTTTATATACCTCTTCACTGAATAGCAGTTGCAAACTTCTAGGTGGTAAATTGAAGAACCTATAACTGAGTTACAGTTTCTGCAGGAGACAGAAATAAAAATATCTTTGTTAATCTAGATTTTTTTTCCTTTCCTTTTTAGAATACATAAAAAACACAGAGTGGGCATTCATAGAGAACTGATTTCCTTACATTGGAACATCATGTAATCTCCCCCTCCCGCTCAGCCTGCCCTGAAAGCATGTGGGGCTGGCTCTAGCATGTGGTGCCAGGGATTGAATCATGGTCCTCCGCACCTGCCTAGGCTTGCCTAAGCAGGCACTTTGGACCACTGATCTATCTTGCCCACCACCCCACCATATAAATTTAGACCTGATACTTTAAAAACAGAACTCCAAGTATTCTATCTGAAAGCTTCTGGTTTTTCAGTCTGCATTGTATCTTCTTTGTGAGAACTGGCTGTCTTGAGAATTGGGAAAGGCACAGTATACCCCCAAGACTCAGTCAGGCTGAAAAATCCATAGACAAAAATATTTGGGGTTTTGGTAGTCTTGGCCAAAATGGTTATGTAAAATGTCGAAGTGTAGATATTGGTATTGCTATATTATTAAAAATGGGCTGTATGTTCATGGCAGAACTAAAATGTTAGAGCTTGATGAGGGGGCAAAAGGGCTAACCTGAAAAAGATAAATGTGGAATTTGAGCTTGTAAGAAAGGATAAAGTCTCAGAGTTTATACAAGTGTGGTAAGTCTGTGGATTGGTAGAAAGCCAACCTAACCAAAGTGTGTGTGTGTGTGTGTGTGTGTGTGTGTGTGTGTGTGTGTGTGTTGTATACAAATAATGTCTACCTATGAGAACACACAGGGACTATTTTATTTCAGTTTGCTGTAACAAAGAAATAATCTGCAGCCATTGTGTGCAGTAGAAATTAAAATGCTATAAAGGAAATGATAAATGTAACACTAGATATTAAGGCTTGCATTGAGTGTTCTGATGGAATAGGTTGGTATATGTAAGTTAAATGTAGACCAATATTAAGAAACATAACTTTTATGTTTGATGTGGAAAGATCTGTTTGTTCATAAATTTGAAATGAACGTAAAAATTGGGGAGTTAATCAGTGAGGTTAGTTCATGTGGCAGTGCCAGCACTGTGGGAAGCTAACACAAAAAGATTTCTGCTTTGAGCCCAGCCATAGTATTGTAGTGCATTAGGGAGATTCTTCTCAAAATAAGTAAGGGGGGAATGAGCATGTAGCTTAGTGGAAAGATACTGTGTTTAGTCGTCAGTACTGAAAATAAACCTAGGCTGTGGGAAAAGTTGGAAATTTGGCTATTTCCTGGTGGCTCTAGGCTAACTGGCACTGAATTTATAGCTTTTGACTTTGTGCCTTACATACATAAGTCAGAATTTCATAGTCACATAGGTTTAGTTAGTTCATACATTTATTGTCTCTTTATTGCAAGCAATTGAAAAATAACATGATTAAATATGAGGGACATTGAGAGTTGATATATTTATACTAAATCAAGTTTCTTACCTCTTTACCAGCAAAACTTTAACTCTGTTCTTATTTCTCTATTGATCTTAATATTATTATGCAAATAGAAGAACTTTTTTTAAAAAAAGAATTTTATTTTCTATGATAGTGAAAAATTTAACATTTTGGATGAGGACAACAGGAAATATTTAAATAAGAAGAGACACAGCCCTGAAGTGGCATGTAAGATGCCCCAATAACCATCTCCCCACAAATGTGCCACATTCAGTGATCATTCAAACACCAGACTACCTGCCCATAGCTGACTTAACCAGTTGAGAGACTGCTTTACTATTTTTGAAAAATGACATGAATGCTGATGAAGGGAAGGAAAGATACCTGCGTAATTCTAAGCAACCCTGCCAGAGAAATGTCTCCCACTTGGAGAAGGAAGAGAAAAGTAAGTTTAAACTTTAGATTTGAAATGCAGCAAGGTGAGACAGACCATTGCTGGCAAAGTCTGCACAAGCCCGTCTCCCAGGAGTACATCCACAGGCTGATTCCTGGAGCTGCCTTAGGGTGCATGTCTACTGGGAGGTTGACCAACATTTCTGTTATTACCAGAAAACTGCAAGTAGTCTGTTCCCCCAATTCTCTCTTCTAATTGGTTTGAAAAATCACAAATGAAGCATTTCTTTTATCTTTGAGTGATTCTAAATGTTTGTCTCAGTTACTCTTCTCTCATTGCTGGGACAAATACCCAACACCCAAAATGAAGGGAGGAAAGACTTATTTAGCTCACAGTTACTGGAGGTTTCAGTCCATGTTCAACTGGCTCCAAGGCAGAGGGGTACGTGGCAGAGAGCAGCAGTTCATGGTGACAGAGCAGCAACAACAAAGAGCAATAGCCTAAAGAAAGTCTGTCTCTCTGTCTGTAATATTCCATTCAGGCTCTCTGCCCCAGGCTGGGGAAAGTACTCACACCCGTAATCCCAGCAGTACTAAAACTCATAATCTCAGACTTGGATCACACATAATCCCAGTGGATCATGAGTTAATCACAAACCATAGAAGTCCCCACCCCATGTCTACATGAGGCTTTGGGGGGACAACTAGTCACAAACTATGACAGCATTCTTCTTGCTCTGTTTTCTGTGATTGACAAATTTTTAAAAATTGTTATTTTATATGTCTACAACAGAAAAAAAGAAAATCTGAAAACTTAAGTAAAATGTTTGAAAGGAGATAAAATTTAAACTATCCATAGAAAATCTAAGTTTTAGATTATCTGAAAATTACATTTTTTTAATTTTAAATTTAGAAATTTATTGTTTAATCCACAAGCTCCATTCGTATAGCTTTAGTTTAAAAAACAAAAACAAAAAAAGAAAACAGTGAAACCAAGACACTATTTCAAAGTCTGGGCCCTTCTTCCAACTTCCAAATACAAGAGCTCTGAACATTATATATCCAATTGGAAGAATAAGACAAAAATATGAATGGAGCCATGACATTTCAGAAAACGAAGATTTCATATAACTAAAGGATCCATCCTTCTTCCTGGGACGACTTAACTGCCTTTACAAGCAGGAGGAGAAGGGGAAGGGGGGAGGGGGCTGCTAACAGAGGGAAGAGAGAAAAGAAACCCAGAACAGAGAAGCATCCAGCTCCAGTGTCTGACTCAACGCGTCACACAACCATATAAGCCTAGTGTCGTGGAAAACAAACTTTCATTTTTCTGTCTCAACCTGGAGCTCCAATCCTGATTCCCTTCAGCAGCG
>PVKA01025062.1:0-33416 GCA_004027165.1 Ctenomys sociabilis
CAAAAAAAAAAAAAAAGGAAAACCCAGATACAGGTAGCTTATCTGCAGTATGGTTCTAAGAAACAGATGTGAGGTTGTGAGGAAGAGAGTGATGGGCCAAACACTAAGATAGTGTGCGTCAAAGTGCTGACCACCCCAGTGGACTCTGAATTCCAGTTCTGCTAGGAATCCTGCAAGGAATTGCACAGTGCATGCCTCACAATTGCCCACTAGTACAGAAGATAGCAATTTTTTTCTGTAAAAGGCCAGATATTAAATATTTTCCACTTCTCAGGCTGGGCAGTCTTTGTAGTAACCATTCAGCTCTGCTTTTGGAACATGAAAGTAGATGTAGACAATAGGTAAATGTTTGGGCATGAATAAGTTTCAATAAAACTTTATTTACAAGATCAGGAGGCTGAATTTGGCTCTCAATTTTAAGTTCATCTGGGAGGGAGTTTGGGGCACTGCTGCTTCTTCAGAAACTTCTGTGCCCCGCTTTGGATGTTCAAAGGCACCGAGAAAGTACAAATAGATACCTAATATGTGCTTGACAGTAAACACCGGTTGTCTAGGGTACTGCAAGGGGAGCTCCAGTCAGGGGGGGCAAGGAGATGGGATCCGTGACTCACAGAAATCTACTGCAATGGAGCAACAGAGGTTAGGAAATTCTAGGGACTAGATTCTTGTCCTCATTTATTCACTGATATGACCAGACAAATCTGTCCTAAACCCTCACACTTTCTTCCAATTCCACCTTTGCTCTGGAAACATGAAAATCTGATAGCTTTATTTATTCTGAGTCATTCCCTAATGAAATTAGTTATTGTATTTTAGAGAAATTTTTCTTTCATTTCTTCAAAGTTAACCATGTATTCAGCTCTCATAACAAGCAAGGCACACATTCTCCCATTTCAAATAATTTCCTCCTAAAACTGTCCACACAGAGGAATGTCACCTAATTATTCTTACACAGTCTAAAAGACAGTCATGCTTTTAAGCTCATTTTCTTTTCCACAGGCTTTCCTTTTTCTCCCGAAATGGATACATGCAATTACTCTCCTTTTGGGTATTTTAATTTCACACATTTTTGTTAGAAAAACCATGGATTGTACCACATTCACAGGAAAATCATCAAAAAGCATTTAGATGAAAGGAAATTTTTGTAAAAACATACCTTTTGTTGCAACATAAGCCTGAGATCATTCCTTGTCTTAAATCACGAAACTGGAAGAGTGGAGGAAAACAAGGTTTCACAATTTGAGTTATTTTCAGTGACTTTTCATGTGTATAACATCTCTATAGGTCACCCAGCTCTTTATATGATAGCCATTTGGCTTGTATATTAACTGATTTTATCTACAGGGAATCTTAAGGTTTGGATGTTACATGTTTTATGAAATAAGGAAAGCTGGTAATAAGAGAGGCTCTGTAATCTATTCCCCCTATATTGCAGTTCACTAGGGTTTATAATGAGCTTTATTTCTGACTATCCTATGAATCAGACAATGCTTTGGGGACATCTTTTTGGCTACTAACTTTTCACAGGGATTTTGTACTACCATGCCACACAGTTTTTTACTGGTGACTGGACCATTGCTCAGAGTGCTTTCATTTTTTTTTAACACAGGTAGGTTGAGACATGATATATTATTTGCAAGGATCATTGCAGTAATCCCTCTCATCCCTATATGTTTGAAGCTTTGCTGTTCCATAGATAGATGATAGATAGATAGATAGATAGATAGATAGATAGATAGATAGATAGATAGACAAATAATAGATAATAGATAGAGGGAGGGAAGGAGGTTGGGAGAGAGAGAGAGCTCAAGACTGGGCTGGACTTGTGAGTTGTTTAGAACAGTGGAATGCAGCAGATGTGACAGTGAATCTTACAAGCCTATTCTTCTGAATGTCTCTCAGTACCCAGTGATGTCAGATGTCATGTGAAGAAATCTGGGCTGTCCTGGTTGAAGATGGCAGATGTCTGGAAAGTGTCCATCTATTCCCAACACCCAACACCAGGTAAGTAGACTTTTACATTAAGCCATTATGTGATTGGCAAAATGAGTGACTCTAGGTGACACTGGCAGAACTTCCCAGCTAAGATCATCCAAACTGTTGACCCACAGAATAATTAACAGCAGTGATAATTTATTTTAAGCCATTGTGTTTGCAGTGTTTGTTATGTGTCAATATATTAGTGATGATGTATTGCATGGTTCAACATTTTGTAGGGATAGTAAAGATTTCCTAAGATCAGATGCCATTTTTACTGCCTTGGAAATGATGTGTTTTCCTTCACTTTTGAGGAACTATATTTCAGTTCTCCAGAATTTTTGCAGCACAATAGGAACCCAGTAATATAAACGTATGTTACTCTCTCATTAAATTGTTTCAAATGCCCATGGAGTTGAATTCTAATAGGCATCTTCCTGTTGTTTTACTCTGCCAAGTGGCCACAACTAAATAACCTATGAACAGACATAGTAGCACCACTTGGGCAATTATGGCCTGTTTATAGTGAATATGATATATGAGTGGAGACCAAGAAACTGAAACCTTTGAGAACACACTCTATTTAATAGTAGTGCTCTTGAAAGAAAGCTATCACTACTCTGATGTCCCCACAGCTGCCCTGTCTCTACCATTCTTAAAGAGAAAATTTCTACTCTTCCTTAAATTATGGAATATTCTAATATTCTCCCTCATAAAACTCCTTTCCTGTAGAAGTTATCTTGAGTTGGTTTTGCTCTTATCTGCTTAAAAAATCTAAACTAAGAACAGAGACCCTTTCCTCCCATGACTGGATGGAAACCCAAGCCCAGGCCCCTAGAGATTATTCAAGAGACAGTGACCCCTATTCTTACACTGGGCAGGGACCAGAACGATGATAATCTCATTTTATAGGGAGATCAGAGAAGCTGAGGTATCATGGCTTTTTTTTCATGTTCCATTTACTGACCAGATCAGTGCTAACATCAGATATAAGTTGTCTCAGTCAATACTGGTTTAACTGATGCAAGCTTTTCCTATTTCTTCTGCTGCATGTTCTTATCGCATGGATATCAAACCTGTGTTGTCAGTATCAACTTTATTGTGGCAGTAGGAGGTAGAGATGATAAGGAAGATGAGACCTGTATTTCTCAGGAAATTAGGTACCTGGTGGTCCATGGCCATGTGTACAAGGTCTTTTCACCATTGCCTACAAGGACAGGTGTGGCCATTATACAACCTTGTCTCCTACAACATTAAAAAATCTATACTCTTACACAAAATCTATACTTCTATACAAATCTATACAGATGGCTGTATTATCCTAATTTGTACAAGAGATAAAGGAGCTGGAATCTTACATAATTATCACAATTCAGGTCCCAGAAAAAAAGGACTGCAGGTAACAAAATCATTTTCAATTATGTTTGTGCAGTGAAAGGTGGATATTGCTGAAACAGCTCCTGAGGGCATCTTGCTTTCAGTAAGAGCTACCACAGTCACATCGTGAAATTCCATCTATTTCATTCAGCACAAGTCTAGGAACCGATTTGATTTGTAACTGAAAAGGAAAAATTATCTTAGTAAATGTCCAGCAAGTGAATTACAGAATATTACAATGTCATGGCCATTTTGCAATGGATGAATCTCAGATAAAAACAAGTGTCCTATGCCAAGGGTCAGTGTGCTTGGGTCTCATTGATATTTTACTGATACCTTAGTCTCCCTGATACTTTAACAAAGCATGTACGAAGCTTTAGAAGGTGAAGTTGGTGTGTTTTAATTAATACTTTGGGGCTGTGACCAGAGATTGATAGTAAATATTTATTTTTGAATAAGAACAAAATTCCTGGTTCGTATCACAGTACAAATTCTTCCATTTTTCAGAAATCAAAAAGTCAAGCTTTCCTCAATTATTCCCCTAAAGAAACATTTCAGAGGGGCAAAACTTTAAAAATTTTGAAGCTTAAATGAAATTTCTTAAACATGGATAAAAACATGCATGGCTTTTATTTTTACCCTAAAGGAAAAACAAAGCTCTAAATTAATTACTACCCTCAGCCAGCTATGCTAATTAAAATTAGAACCATTTCCTTTAAAAAGAACAATTATACACTGATATTAGAGCTCTGTGTATATGGATGGCTTAAAGTAAGTGCAATGTTTTCTGCAGAAGGGAAAACACAGAAGCTTGAGCGTGCTGGACACACATTCTTTGGAAAAAGAACAGACAACACATCACACTTGGTAGCAGCCCCTTCAGTTTCCAAAGTAATTTCATAAATTTCGTGGAACTTCAGCCTCTACACACCCAGAGAGAGGGCCTGGGCAGCAATAATATCCTGTGTTTTACCCGCACACTGAGCACAGCCCAGGACCCCCTTGACAGGGAAGTGATTGTTAGCGCTGTGATGAAAACACCTCAGTGCCTCCACTTCCTCTAGCCACAGGCCCAGGCCAGCATAGAGTTCTTTCCCAAGACTGAAAGAGTTGTAGTATAAAAATGCTTGTTTTGGTTCAGCGGGTCTTTCCATGTTTTTGCTTCCACTCCTAGTTCCATTTGTTCATTTTATATCCCTTCCCTCCCCCCTCACTTGCCTGTGCCTTGCAGTCTTCTAGCTTGTTTTAGATGCTTCTCCACTGGTAGCTTTGTTTGCAAATCTGCTGGCTTCACAGTCAACACTTGGTGATCACAGATCACGCAGCTGTGTCCTCAGACTGCTTATTGCTTTTCCCTAGGCTTGGAAGGATAAACTTCTCACTCACTTCCTTCCTTCTTTCTTTTTTTTAAGAGAGTTAAAATAATGGTACTACTAATTTCTATTCGTTTATTGAAAGGCACGGTTAATGCTTAAATTTTTTGACCAATTTTACATGCTTGTATATGGTAATCTGATACTGCTTGGAAGACAACACTAGGCAATATAATGACCATTGTTGAATTCCTTTCTTTTTTGTCCATCATTTCCTTGCATTCCTTTGCTTGCTTGCTTGCTTTCTCTCTTTCTTTCTTTCCTTCTTTCTTTCTTCTCTTTTCTCTTTAACAGAGGAAAGGCATTAAGAAGAGGGAAAGAATTAAATAATTCTAGAACTAACAACCATCAGCTCTCATCTAATAACTTATCAGGACCCTATAAACTGGTTCATTCTAATTCTTTAACTTAATGAGAGATGAGTTAGACACAAGCACTTTAGAATGAAATGCATCTGGTGTCATAGCACTTTAGTCTACCCAGTCAGCCAACATGTGGTCTATTAATCAAAAGGATCATAAATGGCACTCTCAGGCTACACCTCAGAGTTTACTGCCAAATTGTGAGTGAGTGACATCACAGAGAGGGCAAGACACACAGGAAGCTGTTGATCTGGCCTCTCTGCCTAGCACTAAATTCATACATGTACGCAAGGCACACAAGAGCAGGGAGGAGGGAAGAGGGGGAAATCCAGAGATCACATTATCATCCTCCTCAGAGCAAGAGAAGTTGCAGCCACACCCAAAGGAAGGTACTATGTATTCTTGTCTTGGGTTTTCTACATCTCTCACTCTGATATAATCATATACTTCCACTGAGACGCCCAAGGGAAAACACTGGCTTCGTCAGAGAATTTACCTAAACTGATCATTGGCCACGAAATGCAACTCATTCATATCAGATTAACAAGAGAAAAGATTTGCCATTGTGAGCCAAGTAAATGAACATGCCTGAAACATACAGTAGGGGACAGATGATGAAGAGGAAAATGAGAATCAGTACTATTTTTAGTGCTAGCTTTCTGATTACAATTATGCTTGAAGAGCAACTAGCATGAACAATATAAGCACAAAGTTAATTTCAGATCCTCAGCTTGCTGTGCAATTCTTGGATTATTTAAAATGCAGCATGACCTACAGTCATTTTTCAACTGTGTGACAAGAAATAGCATGCAGTGGAGCTTGTTCACAAATGTGAGTTGAAGGAAGCTGATCACAGAAAAATGTTTGACTTTAAAAAAAAAATAATAATAACTTGCAGTGTGTGCCCTGTTTTCCTTTTCATGCTGACACTGACTGATGACTTATAATGTTCCAGGGACCATGTTAATCACTCTAGTGAGAATTAGTTCATTTAATAAACTTTTAATAAACTTCAGCTTTGTGAAGTAGATATTATAGTTGCTCCTACATTATAGAAGCCATGGAGCTTGTAAAGATGGAACTAGAATTTGAACACAGTCTCTCAGAATCTCAGAGCCAAATCACTGCACTGTTCTACCAGAAAAAGGGATAACTCACCTCTGCACTTCTGCACTTGCTTGAGAAAAAAAGATTCATGCCCTGCTACGTTCACTGAGCTACACATCCATCCCTAAGAACAGGGAGGCCCAGATTACTCAGGCAGCAGAGTTGGCTCCTGTGAGCCGGAAGGAGCAGGGCCGTGGCCTTTGTCCCCCTCCTGGAGCAGCTTCCTGGGGAAAACACCTGTCTTGGGAGTCCTGACCAGAGCTTTGCAGCACATATGTTCTCATTCCTTCTGCCAATTAAAATACTGAGGAGCAGGCACTCAGGTTCAACTCTCACCTGCACTCTTTCTACCACCCAAAAAACACAGTGGTTCTGAGGGTCACTTGCATGGTTGTTCAAAACTCCTTCAGCTTGCCCTGCCCTTAAGTTGCAAAGTGGCCAGATTCGAGTTCACCCAATATGTATTTGAACACAAACAGACCTCACTCATATAAACCACGTCAACAGCTGAATTTACAGGATCCACGAAAGGAGCAAGTTCACTGCACATTGTGTGATGCTTTATTATTGTCTAAGATGTACCAGTACATAGCAATATCTCTGAATATAACCCCATTATTAATCACGTAAAACTCCACAACAAAACAAATAAAAGCCAAGTCAAAGTGCAAGCACTGGGTTCAGTGGGCAATGTACTGTTCTAAAGAAAGAGATATCTAAGAAGCCAAGCCAAGCAGCCATACTTGTTGACAATCTACTGGTCAATGGGATGTGGTATTTCCAATACAGTATAGAGATACCGTTTTTCAGAAGAAAAACAATTGCAACCTCATAGTAGAAGTTAATGGGATAATGGTTTTTCCTTTCAAGAAAACTTTTATACCACTAACTTGGCAACAGTATTTATTAACATTTTTAAAGAGAAAAATATAAACAAACAATGGAACAGGTTAGTGGGACAGTTACAATAGTTGATACATTAGTTGTTACAATAGTAGACACATTTCCAGTTACAAAACAGATAAGGGAGGTAGGACAGATACTACAGTTAACATATTACATATTTTGTCTTCCTATCAGTCACAGTACAAGATACAGTCATAACTGAGACTGGGCACCCACCAGTAATCCCAGCACATGGGAGACTGAAAAGAGGAAGATCACTACAACTCCAATCTACGTAGTGAAACCCTATAGATTCTGTACTAAACACACAAAAAAACCAAGATATAGTCATGATTATTACCCAAACTATTAACACAAAGCATTCTTTTGAAGAAACTAAGAGAAGTTAGCTATTACACTACTTTATCTTGTGTATACATATAATTTTTCTTCTGTTCCCCTTCACATTTGCCTTTTTCTCTTTTTTTGCAATATTTCCCAGTTCACAATGTTTGTTGTATGCTTCAAATCCAATTTTCTTGTTCAATTTCTTACATTAGTAAGACAATATTATATATATATTTTTTTAACTTGTGAGTATTGTTTCAAATTGCATCCATTTACCTATAAAAGTCTCTAGTTTATCCTTCTTTATGACTGAGTAGCACTATATTATATTAAAAAACACATCTATTTTTTTACAGAGTACAAATTAGAATTAAAACAGAAAAAAATTATAAGTGAATCAGAATTTCACTTAACAATATAATATGAATTTCACATTATTTGTTGTAATACATAGTGTTTTCTTCCAACCAGTTACTCATATTACTAGATATATGCATGTAAAATTAGAAGAAGAAAAAAAAGAAATGTATAAGAAATTAAGAAGAGAAAAATTACAGTTGAGAAAAAGAAACAAAATGAATTAAGTACTATCTACTCCTTTCTATACACCAGCAGAATATAGTCGAGTTGTCCAAACCATCGTGCTTACATACATAGTTAAATCTCTTTCCTCCACTCCCTCTCCTGTCCTCCTTAAATTGGTAACTTTTACCTTTTGAATAAATTTATTTCCTTTTACCAGTACCTATTGTGCCCTTCAGATTCCATTTTCTCTTTCAGGTTTTCACACTAAGGAGACAGTACAATGTTTGCACATGCAGGTCTGATTTATTTCATTTAAGAGTAGGTTCTCTAGTTGTATCCACTTACTGACAAAAGATTCAAATTTCTGTTTTACATCCAAGTAATACTCTATTGTGTAAAAATATTAAATCTTCTTTATCCATTCTTCAGTTGATGACTATCTACATTTGCTCCCAGGAGTTAGTTATGACAATTTGTGATGCTATAAACATGGGAGCACATATATCACTGTGGTATGAGTTTTTCAGTTCTTCTGGGAAAATACGCAGGAGGAGAATAGCTGGCTTGAATGGAATCTTCAATCCTAGCTTTGCAAGGAATCTCCACACTGATTTCCACAGCGGTTGTAATCTGCACTCCCACCTACAGTGGAGAAGGGTTCCTTTTCCTCTAAATCCCCTCTAGCATTTGTTATTGGCTGACTCCTTAATGTTAGCCATTCTTTCTGGAGTGAGATGGAATCTGAGTCAAAAAACACATCTTTTTATCCATTCCTCTGTTGATAGCCATCTAGGCTGGTGCCAAGATTTAGCTATAACAAATTGTGTTGCTGTAAGTATACATGCACATATACAATTTTGGTACAACATTTGTAATTCTGGGAAGATACCCAGAAAAGGTATAGCTGGTTCAAATTGGACTTCTAATCCTAGTTTCTTTTTTCTCTTTTTTCTTTTTTTTTTTTTTTTTTTTTTTTTTTTTTTTTTTTTTTTTTTTTTTTTTTTTTTTTTTTTTTTTTTTTTTTTTTTTTTTTTTTTTTTTTTTTTGTCGTTTTTGAGACAGGGTCTCACTATGCAGTTCAGGCTGGCCTTAAGTTCACTTTGTAGCTCAGGCTGGTCTCGCACTTACAACAATCCTCCTGCCTCAGCCTCCAGAGTGCTGTAATTCTAGTTTCTTAAGGAACCTCCAGACTGATTTCCATAGAGGCTGTATCAATCTACATTCCCTCCATCAGTGCAGAAGTATTCCTTTTTCCAAACAGCACCTCCAGAGTTGGTTATCCCAGGGGTATAGCTCATTGGTAGAGCATTTGACCACAGAATTGGTTATCCATTTTTTTTTTTTGTGTTTTTTTGTTTGTTTTGATGATAGTCACTCTTTCTGGAGTGAGATAGAATCTCAGTGTTGTTTTAATTTGAATCTCTCAAATGACCAGTGATGTTGAACATTTTTTGTGTACTTGCTTACCATTTTTATTTCTTCATCTAAAAAGTGCATACTCATCTCAAATGTCCATTTTTCAAATTTAGGAGTCTGATTTTTTTCAATTCTTTATATGTTCTAGATATAAGTCCTTTGTGGGATATCTGGCTATAATTTTTAACAACTCTAGAGATTGTCTTTTCAGTCTGCTGTAGATTTCTTTTGTTGTGCAAACACATTTTTTAATAAGATGCGATCCCATTTATTGATTCTTTGTATTATTTCCCTTGCAGTCTGAGTTTTGTTTATGAAGTCTTTGAGATTTCTGCCTATTTTCTCTTCTAGTAAATTTAGTGTTTCTATTTTAAGACTTAGGTCTTTGATCCATTTTAATTTGGTTTAGTGCATGATAATAACATGTGTCTAGTTTTAGTTTTTGGCAAGTGAAGAGCCAGTTTTCTAGCACCATTTGTTAGACTATTTTTTCTTCCAATGAACATGTTTCAGTACCTTTATCAAAGATAAAGTGGCTGAGTATATTTGGGGAAAAACCTGCATTGTCTATTCTGCTCCACTAATACTCAGGTCTGTTTCAATCAATACCATGCTGGTTTTATCACAGTAGTTTTGTAATATAATTTCTGGTGTGGGATTGTGATGCCACTTTCTCACCTCTGTTGACCAAAATTGCTTTTGTAATTAAGTGTTTTTTGATTTCCAATGAATTTTAAAAATGGTTCTCTAGATCTGGAAGGTATGTGAGTGATATTTTGACTGGGATAGCACTGAAACTATAGAACAGTTTTTGGAGTATGGCCACTTTCACTATATTGATCCTTCCCATCCAAGAGCAAATGATGTCTTTCCCTTTTTCTGATACCCTCTTCAATCTCCTTTTTTATGGTATCATGTAGAATATTTTGTAAGAGTTTAAGAAACTTTCAGTTCCAAGAGGCAAAACCAAGCTAGTTTAAGTAAAAAGGAAACATGTCAAGAGCTGACTCCTCTCACAGACTGATTAGGGGAGGCAAACTTTGCTGCCAGACCATGTCCTCTCTCTCTCTACCTGGGTTCTCTCTTCCTTATTTCTGTCACTGTCAGTGTTCACTTAGATGCAGAGCAGATCCTGTCCTAATTCTCTCTGAAGCTCATGGGGAGTGAGAATCAATGTTCTGGGCTCCACTCTGATTGACCTAAATTGTTTTAAGTGTGCATCCTTGATCACAACCCTGTGGTCAAAGGGACTGAGCATACTTTTTGACCAAATTGAACCACATGCCCACACACAGAGGCACAAAGTCCAACACAGGAAGGGCACCAATGGAAATCTGAGACATTACTTCTAAAAGAAAGGGCCTGGCTTTACAGTTGAGGCTGACCTTGAGTTCACTATGTAGTTCAGGCTGGCCTCAAACCATGGTGGCCCTGTCTTAGCCTCCCAAGTGCTGAGATTACAGGCATGTGCCACCATGCTCAGCCTATAGGGAAATGTTTGTGACCTAAACCATAAGGTTTTAATCTCTAGCTCTGAAAGGCTTATTTATCTCATTACATAAAATGTATTTAATTCATCTCTAGGAATCACCAAAGTTTCAACAGTTTTGTCATTATTAAAATTTCACATTTAAGGTCTTTTCTAAGACTCAAGGCAAACTTCTAGCAGTAATCCCTTGTAAAAATTAAAAATAAAGTTAAATCCTTTTAATGCATTTTGGTACAGATTAAATATTTTCATTTGAAATGGTAAAAATCAGGAGGAACTGGACCAAAGGAAAACCAAAGTTCTTTCCTGTATTGTTCATTGTTTCCATAATTTTCTATTGTCCTCTATTTTTATGTGTGCCTTATTTAAATACACTGACCAATTCTTTTATGATTTCTGTCATTTCATTTTTCACCTGAAAGTTTATTTATGATCCTATTTCTTTACTTCAGTTGCTATAATGTCAGAAACTTCACATGTGTGACTTCTAAGTTCTTCTATGTCCTTATCTCCTGGACTTGTTATGGGTGAGCTAAAGGTTTGAGGTCTTAGATTGCCTTTTTATCCTTTATTTTGACATTTCTGAAGCTTCCAATGTTCACCCAGACTCAGCAGTAATGGGGCAGGAGTTGGGCATGAATCAGCAAGGGTCCTGTAGGGGGCATAGGCTCACCAAATCTCCCACTATGCAGGGTTTAGTTTGGGTTCTGCCATGGTGAACAGGGAGTGAGCCACAGCTCAGGAGGGTGCCATTGAGATGTGGATAGTCTGAAGGTTAGAAAAACTTTAGAGACAGTGGTGAGGGCAGGGCTAGGCTAACTGGGTTCCCGTAGCTGTCTGATGTTTCCCTGTCCTCTATCTGTTGGATAGGTTGCCATCAAAACAAAAATTTTTCAAATGTCTCTGTTTGCAAACCAAATTATTTGCAGACAAAAGCTTTCATGAACTGAGGTACCACTATAACTGGGAATGAGGATTCTGTTGGAAACTGGACTAGAGACCATGTATGGCAAAATATTGCTTATGTTTTCCTTGTTCTAAGATGGGGTGTGGCTGAATTTAAAGACAGCGAATCAATTGGCAAAAAGATTTTTAATGCAGTCCAATAATTTAAAGACAGCGAATCAATTGACAAAAAGATTTTTAATGCATTCCAATGTTCAGCCTATGGCATATGTTATTGTTTGTGTCTAGGTGTCCCTCCAAAGCCCCATGCAGGTATAGGGTAGTTTCTAGAGTTTGTGATTAACTTTTTATGATGCAGTGTTGGAATTATGTGTGTGATGGTTAGTGGGACTATGGATGTGAGTGTTATACCTGTGAACATCCTGAATGCAATATAAGGAAGGGAGAGAGGCTTGCTCCCTCAAAAAATAAAAAAAAAAAAGAAGAGCAAGCCAAGCCCAAGCCCAATGAAGGCAAAAAATCATAAAGATCAGAGCAGAAATTAATGCAATGTAAGCAAAGAAAATAGTGCAAGAATTAAAGAATTGAAGAGTTGTTTCTTTAAAAGAATTAATGAAATCAATTGTAATCTAGCCAAATGGTTCAAAAAAGGAAACGAAAAATTCAAATTCATGCAATAAGGAATGAAAAAGGCAAAGGCACTACAAACCCTATAGAAATTCATAAGATCATCAACACCCACTTCCTTCCTTCTTTACTCTAGCAGGATGGAAAATACAGAAGAAATGCACAAACACCTAGATACAGATGAATTACTAAACTTGAATCAAGAAGATATAAAAATTTTGAATTACCCAGTATCCATGAATGAAGTAAAAAATGTAATTAAAAATTTATCAACAAAGAAAAGTTCACATCCTGATGGACTTACATGAACTTTAGTGAAGACTTAGTGCCAACTCTTCTCAAACTCTTCAATGAAATTGAAAAGGAAGCAATTCTCCCAAACTCAATCCTATAGGAAAGCACTAACCTAATACCAAAACCAGGGAAAGACCCAACCAAAAAATTAGAATGACTGGCCAGTCTCCCTAATGAACATAGATGCAAAAATCCTCAATAAAATACTATCAAACAGAATGAAACAAATCATAAAAAAAAACCAAGTGGGATCCACCCAGGAATTCAGGGATGGTTCAATATACACAAATCCATAAATGTAATACACCACCTCAATAGGCCAAAGACAAAAATCATATGAGCACATCAATACATACAGAAAAAAGCTTTTGTGTTCCTTTTTTTTTTTCAGAAAAAGCCTTTTCAGAAAAAGTTCAATGTTCATTAATGATTTAAAAGAAAAATCCACAGAAAATCAGAATAGATGCATTTTACCTCAACCTGATAAAAGCCATCTATGACAACCCAGCAGTCAACATCATACTAAATGGACAAAAACTGAAAACCTTTGCATTAAAAGCAGGAACAAGACAAGGTCCACTGTCACTACTCCTATTCAATATAGTTCTAGAAACATTAGCCAAATAATTAGATAAGAGAAAGAAATAAAAGGAATAATGATTGGAAAGGAAGAAGTAAAATTGTCATTATTTACAGATGGCATGACACTTTACATAGAAGACCCCAAAAACTCCACCAAGAGACTTGTATATTTACTAACCATATTCAGTAACATAGCAAAATACAAAGTTTGTACAGAAACAATGAACATAACCAGAAAAAGATTAGGAAAATCATGACTCCCAGTAACATAGCAAAATATGAAGTCAGCACTCAAAATCAATAGCATTTCTGTGCAGAAACAATGAACATAACCAGAAAGAAATTAGGAAAATCATATCTCTCACAATAACATCCCTCCAAAAATGAAATACTTAAAAATCAATCTCACAAAAAAGTAAAAGACTTATACAGTGAAAATTATAGTACTCTGAGAAAAGAAATCAAAGAAGAGTTGAGAAAATGAAAAAATAGTCCTTGCTTTTTTGATAGGAAGGCAATTGTGAATATGGCCATACTCCAAAAATTATCTTACAGATTCAAAGCAATCCTAATTAAAATATCATTAGAATACCTCACAGATATAGAGAAAAGATTCTGAGAATTCATATGAAACCAGAAGAGACCTAGAATACCAAAAGCAATTCTTGGCAACAAAGGAAAGGCAGGAGGCAACACAATCCCTTATTTGAAATTATACTACAAAGCTACTGTGATAAAATCAGAATGGTATTGGAAAAAAATATACCTGGAGATCAATGGAACAAAGTAGAAGGTAAATACACAACTATAAATACACCTTATTTTTGACAAAGGAACTGAACATGTTCACTCAAAGAAAGATAGCCTCTTTAATAAATGGTTCTGGGAAAACTGACTTTCCACATACCAGACACTAAAATTATACCCATGTCCATCACTATGCACAAATTACAGTCAAAATGGATCAAAGATTTAAATATTAAAACTGAAATACTATATCTCCTGAAGGACAAAATAGATGGAAATCTTAAAGACATAGGAATAGTTAGAGAGTTCATGAACAAAACCCAAACTGTATAGTAAATACTTCAAATAATCAATAACTTGGATCTCATCTTTTTTTAAATTTTTTATTCATTTCAATGAGAAAAATAGCAATGAAACAGTTTCAAAGTAGGTTAGTAGGACAGTTACAATAATTAATATATTGCATATTGTTGTTTTACGGTGGTTATTCAGAGGACAAGATGCAGACATGATATCTTGTCTAAACAATATTAGTACAAATCTTTCTTCTCATTGAACTAATAGAAAGTGGCTGTATATCTTTCCTAACTATTTTGTATATACATATATATTTTTCATTGCAAAATGGTCCTTTATATATATCCCTCTTTTTTGTTTTGTTTTGTCAGAGATAGGTGTTAGAGATTGTTGTTAGAGAAGCTGTATTTGGAGAAGTCTTTAAAGAGCCTTTTCATACTTGATGCCAGCTCAATCACTGTAGGAACTTGAATTCAGCAAAATAACTCAATATAGTTCAATAGTCCATAATAGTAGTAGGTTATCAACAGAACTGGCAATTGTCTGAAGTTGTTGACTTGAACCTTTTACAGCTCTTCATATTAATATGGCATTACTTTTTATACCTTGTGGTTATACTTTTCTGATGGATGGTTAAGACCAACTTAAAGCAAGACCTATATAACAAGAAATGTAACTTTTGTGTCTGACAAGGTCAGTCAAATCCCCTCAGAATTTTTACCCTGAAACTATGTATAGCCAGCACTTTGTAGACCTTTTGTCAGAGTCAACCATCTGGATGAGTCATGACCATTGCTTGACCATTTGCTCTCTGTGAGAGCCTAAGAGAATTTTTTCTCTCTAGGTGATTCTCCTTAGGCACACTATACATCATCAATCACTTTTCTCTATTGCCCCATAATCTCCTTGATCAGAAAATTTGGGACACCAGTGAATTATAAGATGTCATAACACAGGTTCTCTTATGTTAGGAGTCCTCACTGACTTTGAAGGGCTAGAGCCAAAATATTGGCTATCCTTGTAGCCCCTCTTTTTCTCTAATTATTGGTCTGCAAATCCTAGTTGTTAAACATCCAGAAGAGCTGTTTAATGATGTTATTACCCTGTACCAGAGGCAGTTGAGCCTAATATCACTATCTGTCTGAATATCAAACATATCTGTCTGAATATCAAACACCTTAAATATAACAGATTTCATCCTTTTGAAAAGTTTCTGCATACCAAAAAAAAAAAAAATCACCAAGAGAGTACAAAGAAAACTCATGAATTGGAAAAAAATTATAGCCAACTGTCCCTCAGAAAAAGGAATTCTACCTAGAACATATAAAGAATTAAAAATAGATCAGATCCCCAAAATTCAAATACCTAATCCAAAAATGGGCATCTGAGATGAATATATACTTCTTGGAGGTAGAAATACAAATAACAAATAAACATGTGGGAAAATGTTCAGCCTCGTTGGCCATTCAAGAAGTACAAATTAAAACAACACTGAGGTTCCATCTCACCCCAGAAATAATGGCTATCATCAAGAAGTCCAACCAATAACAAATGCTAGAGGGGATGTAGGGAAAAAGAAAACCTTCTCCACTGTTGGTGAAAGTATAGACTAATACAACCACTATGGAAATCAGTGCAGAAATTTCTAGAAAAAACTAAGATTGGAAGTCGTACTCAATCCAGCTATTCCTCTGCTGGATATCTTTCCAAGTAAACTGAAAACATACCATAGAAAGGTATGTGTACCCATGTTTATAGCAGCACAATTTGTCATAGCTAAATCTTCAAAACAAGCCCATCACCTGAGTAATAGATAAAAAAGTTGTGGTATTTTTGCAGAATAGATTATTACTCAGTTATTGAACAAAATAAATTTGAGGCTTTCATAGGTAAATGAATATAACTAGAGACCATACTAGTAAGAGAGCTAAATCAGACCCACATGTGCAATCATACTGTCTCACTAGTGTCACAATAGATACTGTGAAATAGAAAGAATTTGTTCAAAAAAAAAGAAAAACTGGGATGAGGAAAAACAGATGGGGGATAGAAGTGATATATGTAGATAGGTACATATAATGGCTTGGATACTTGTACTGCTGATTTCTGCTGGTCCACCAAGGAGAGCAGTTGAAGCTTAAATTTTTTATAACATTTTTCCATTTTTACCAATTAAAACAATTTATATTTGGTAATCTGAACAACTAATTTAAAGTCAACATTATGCAATACAGCAACTATTGAATTATTGTTTTGATAGTAAAGTTCTGTATTGTTTCTATGGGGATTTTGTTTGTTTGTTTTTCTCTTTCTTTCTTTCTGTAGTGGTTGAGTGTGTCAACTTGAGAAGCTAAGAGCTTAACTAAATCGGCTCAGCAATTCTACACCCTAGGGTGTGGAGGCTACACTCAGAAGTTACTCATTATTTAAAGGAGAACAAGAAAGGACGAAATGTCCCATTCTTCTTCAGGGAAGCTCCAGTCTTCACCATCAGCTTGGATATCATCTCCTGGCTCTAACAGACTCTTGGCTTCTACTTTGGATCCTTCAGCCTTCTGGTGTAGACTCAACAGCCTTCCATCACAGGCCCATCAGCCTCCTGATACAGACTTGCATGGAACACTGCAGTGCATTCCAGACCTTGAACTGAATCCTTCAGTTTCCAATATGCAGACACCCTCTGCACGCTTCCTCATCTGACCCTGTGGCTGACTATAGTAAGCCAATCTTGGAATTTCTTATACATTTGTACATCTTGTGTTATATCTGTATGTCTAATAAAATCCTGACTGATACCCTTTCTTTTTTTCTTCTTTTTTTTAAACTATTTTGTATTCTCTTTAGACAATAAAAATAAATCCAAACTATGACAATTCCTAATATATTAGAAACCCAAAAAATAAGTAATTTAAAGAAAAGAAAAGTGGCTCAGTTACAGAGAGGGAGGTAGACTTCATGGAATGGGAAAGTATTATATAACCTAATAAAGAAGCTTATTCATTCAGACCTTAAAAGAAAAATTCTGTTGTTTCAAACTCTATATTGAATCACAAACACAACCATGGCTGTGTTTCACAAACAAACCAAACATAGCCATTTTTCCAAAATCATAAAACAAATTAAGTTCATGAAGTGAAGCACAATTTTATGAACTTGGCCTTTACTGCCTACCTTCCTATAAACATCTTGGTTCTCTGAGTTCCACCAAGAATCTCCCATCAAGCTTACCTGCAGTGCCCTAAGGCACCTGTAGCCAAGACTTCTAAACTTTTCCAAACCTCTTCTGTAACAAGCCAGTTCCAAAAGTTTCTGAATGACATGGTCAGATACAATAGCAGCCATGTCCTCACTTTCAGTACCAATTTTCTGTGTAAATCACTTCTTAATTTCTGGGACAAAATATCTGACATGCACACAGTATCAGGAAGACAGAGTTACTTTTGGACCATAGTTTTAGTGGACCTATCTATGGTCACTTGGCAGAAAGAGCATGACAGAAGAGAGTGGCAAAAGAAAGCTGTTCAACCCATGGTGGCTAGGAAGCAGAGAATAAAGGAAGAGGCCAGAAACTAAACTACATCCTCAGTCACAAGCCCAGTGACCACCTCTTCTGACTAGGCCCCACGGCATACAGCACATTCAGCTTCAAACTCATCACTGTTTTAATCCACTGATAACTATAGCACTTCTATGGCCCAATTACCTTATAAAAACTCCACTTGTGAACATGGAAGACTTTGGGGAGTCATTTTAGAGGTAAATCATAACAAAACCTAAAAACAATAGATGTCCTCTATTGCATTTTTTTATAAACCAAAGTACTTGTGTTCATGTACTAAAATTACTCAGTGCTGACACATAAAATATTTAACCAGCAGTGTACTTTTAATTAAGCTTTCCTCCTCATAATGTATGACCTAATCTTGGCACGTATTTTAAAGGTTTGGGTTTAATCCTAGGGCTGATGGGATAACTCAGCAGACCAAGCACCTGCTTAGGGAAGCACAGGGATCAGAGTTCAATCCTCAGTACTGCATGCCATGCTGGCCCTGCCCCCTGGTGCACTGAGCCAGTGACTGAGTCCCAGTGTTCATACCTGTAATCCCAGCGCTGGACAGGCTGAAAATAGGAGGATCACTCTGAGTCCAAGCCGTGTAGAGAGACCTTGTACCAAATACATAATTTTTTTAATTACATAAGTCTAACATTAAAATAAAAAACCAAGACCAAAAATGCTTGTATCTCTATCACACCTGCCTCCTAAATTATGAAATGTGATATTGACAAATTTACATAAATGGTCTGTACAACTTCTCCATATTTTCTGTTTGTCTTGTTATCACACAAAGCTTGCCTGTGGTCATGTATCTTTTGGGCCACCCTCCAGATACACTGCCCCGTCTGCTCCAACCTCACCTGTGCTTTGGAGAAACTGACATGCAGGAGCTGTGTCACCAGGCTCCCCTGAGTCCCAGCTCCAGGTTGGGCTCAGCCAGTACGAGATCTAGTAAATCAGGAGCCAAGGGAAACTGTACAGCAAGCAGGAGTCCCTTAATGCAATGCCATAATGACTACAAAAAGCCATCTTTCTACATGGCTGTCTCCCTGAAAGTCCTGTAATTGCTCCCTGTTCTTGCTTCCCACAGACTGAAGCTGGTAAAGGAGCCACTAACACCTGTGCCATCCATCTGGTTCCCTACACCTTCCCACACCTTTGTAAATAGTCCTTTATTAAACTATTAAACTCTCCTCAATATTCCTAATTTAAGGATGTCTACTTCCTACTGAAATTCTGATTAACACAACATGAAAAATTTTAACAGAGAGGGAAAACAGAAAAGGAGCAAAAAATAGTGACCAGAAACTACCAAATTCATTATATGATTAAGAATAAAATGTTATAAATTACTCTAACCAACCTAATGTTTGGATTGATTTACATTTGTTATTTAAAACTCTCACATCAGAGGTGGAAACTAAGACTCATATCAACACACATGGCTGTCTCCCTGAAAGTCCTGTAATTGCTCCCTGTTCTTGCTTCCCACAGCCTGAAGCTGGTAAAGGAGCCACTAACTCCTTCAGAGGAGTTTCAGTACATTTGTATTCGCAAATATCTTAGCTATATTTTTGGTAAATGAAGAAGAGCAAAGAAACAAGATACTAATTCAGGAGGATGCTGAGAAAGGTAAAAGATATTCTTTGAACTTCACCTTCTTTCTTGCTTCTTTCATAAATATCCATCACCTTCCCCTACCTGTATTCCTTCCCAGCTCAGAAATCAAACACTCTTTTCATCAGAGTGTTTGTTTCTTTTGCAAAGCTTCAGCACAATTATGATTATTAGAAGACAGGCAGGCAGGCAGGGAAAGAGAAAGCTGTAGGGGGAAAGAGCAGTGAGATGAAATGGGAGGAGAATATGGGAGATGAGAGCAAGCATGAGAGGAGGCCACTGGAGGTCTGCATGGCAGATGGAAGTTAGCAACTAAGAAAATAGGACATACAAGAAGGCAGCCAAGAGACCACATGGTCAGATCACTTGATATTATGCAAGAAAATTAATGGGTGGGGGGCTGGTAGACTTCGTAGTTGCTCATAACCAGAGGATAATAACCTGGAAGCTATTTAGCCTACATTCCACTGGAAGCAAGGGATACTGGACATGTGCTTCAGTCAGCACACTCCAAGGGGGCTGACTTACCCATACTTGATTGCTCTTTGTCAAATCCAATGATATTTTCTGTGTAAGAGCAGAGAGAGTAGGGCTATTGCCTTAGGAGATCTAATGGATCTGAGAAATAACAAAACTGGGATGAAGAGAAAATCAGACATTAGACTTAGAACTCCCATATTTTTAATTTGCATCAATTTTCTTAGCAGCTCATTCTCCCTCTGCCTTAGTTGGAGGACCTGTCTACGCCTTGGTGCAGGTCATCTTTTCCTGGGTCTGCTAATCTTTGCTGCTGTTGCTGCTTATGTATTTGTTTGTTTTTAAATGTTTTTAAGATGTTGCTAAGAAGGCATGAGGGAACATATTTACTTCATTTTCTTGGCTTTTGGCCCTTCTAAAATTTAAGATATTTGGTCTGCCCCTGTGCAAGTCTGCAGTTTTCAGTCACTGAATTGATTCTTCTTTTTAATGGAAAGTGTTATCTTTTTCTCATTCAGTTTAGATAATTGTTGCCCAGGCAAATCATTATAATTAAATTCAATTTAAAAATGAGACTCCACCTGCAACTGTATGTTAAATCTGCATGTGTATAAAGATGTTGGTATTTCCATTTTGTATTAAATGCAAAGATGTATAAGATTTTCAATGGTTATAGTTAAACAGATTTACTTCTTTGTAAGCACTATTAATTACTATTCATATGCATCTGAAAAGAAGTTACTTGACCCTTAGAAAAACATTTTTCATGAAACAAAATCTACCATTAAATAGGCTTTCAGTAAGTGAATTTGGTATTGACACAAGGAAATAGAGTAACAGAAATGGAAGGAAAACAGCATTTTCAGTGGATCTTTAAAATGATACCGAAACCAAGCAGGTTCCCTAGAGAGCGTTTGGCATTATTGGACTTCTAACACCTTTTCTGCAACCTTGCCCTGTGCCAGGTTGCCACTCTTCTCTTTAGGAGATACTTCAAGAAACTTTAAGGGCCTAGGAGATGGTTCAATGGAATAAGCACTTCCCTGGCAAGCATGAGGGCCTGAGTTCAATCCTCAGTTTCCTCAAGGAAAGAGAAAGAAAGAAAGAAAGAAAGAAAAAAAGAAAGAAAGAAAGAAAGAAAGAAAGAAAGAAAGAAAGAAAGAAAGAAAGAAAGAAAGAAAGAAAGAAAGAAACAAAGAAACTTTATATTCACTTGAGCTGTTGGCAACCTAGGTGCTATCTCTGGATTTTTTGGCCCTGCCTATACACCTTTATGTTTTTCTGTCACTTACAACTCTTAGAATCCTGGCTATTAGTGCAACAAAATCAGTTGGCTGCCAATCTGGGTCAAAGAATTTCACTGTCTACATTGCTTAGTGATTTAGATCAGAAGTTCCTGGGACTTGGAATCTTGGTTAAAAAATAATAATAATAATACATATAGATAGATATAGATACAGATACAAACATAGATATAGATATGGATCTTGAGGATCAATGACTTCTACTTTAAAAAAAAATATGGGGAAATGAGAAAGGGTTCTATGGTAAATATAATGAGCTATATCTAAGAAAAAAGGAAATGTTAGAAGCCAAAGGCAAGTAAAGAACACAAGTTTGCTTCTCTTGTTCAACTCTTATTTACTTGGAGTCATCTAGAAACAAAATACTGTGACAGAACTTGGAGGAACTGATTGCAAGGCAGTATGGTACAAAATCTACCCACTTAAAGGATTTTTTTTATCCGATAGGAAGCTAAATATATTTGCTTATAAGTCCGTTGCCACTGAAAGGCAAATGCTGAGAAATACTTCCTATAGTGTTTAACAGCTTACTAAGCATATCCACACTCATCATATCATTTGAGTCTCACAACAACCCCTTTGAGATAGGCAGTTACACTTTCCTATTTAGCAAAAAGAAACCGAGATTAAAAGTGTGCAAAGATAAATGTAAATGAATGTCACTATAGCATTACTTATAAGAAGAGAAGACTGCAAACTGCTTACATATCTATCAATAGCAAAGTGGCTAAATGCATTTTGTTCCTGCATAAAAGAAAATCAGAGGCAGCTGTTAAAATAATGAGGTGAACTTTCTGTTCTGGGTGAAAGGGACTAATCACTCTCCATCCTGTTTACCACTGAATTAAGATTGCCAGATTTATCCAACAAAAATATAAGTTGCCCAGTTAAATTTTATTTTGAGGTAAACAATGAATTTTTTAGCGTATGTCCTGTTCAAGATTTTAGATAAACATACCCAAAAAGTATACAGGTTGCCTTGTATTTTATCTGGCAATCTTAAACTAAATCCAACTAAAATTGTAAACAAAATGCATGGAGAAGTTATCCAAATAATGAAAAGTAAATGGAATCCCAGAGATTGAGGAAGAACAACATAATACATTTCTTGGTATTTGTGTTTCTTTTGTTTTATGCTTCTTTTCTTATTTTTAAATCTGGACTGAAAATGAATCCAAGCTCTAGAGCTGCAAATCCAGTCCAGAGAAAAAGAATTTTGAGAAAGGTCATCCCTTTCTGCTCCGAGAAGTGAAAAATGGGGTCCTGTATAGGACAGAGCAATCAGGAAACATGCCCTGGTTCATTTGTTTACTTTTCCTTCCTACCTATATTTTGTCCTTCCTTTCTTCATCCCTTTCTTCTGTCCTTCCTTCTTTCCCATACTATTTCTCATTTGTGATCATGACACAAAAAAGCCATCTTACTAAAGGTGCAAAGCAGGTCATTAGATAGATAGATAGATAGATAGATAGATAGATAGATAGATAGATAGATAGATAGATAGATAGATAGATAGATAGGTAGATGGATGGATGGATGGATGGATGGATGGATGGATGGATGGATGGATGGATGGATGGATGGATGGATGGATAGATGGATCGATTGGTGGGTGGGTGGGTGGGTGGATGGATGAATGGATACATTAAATAGATAGATGATAGATAGATAGATAGATAGATAGATAGATAGATAGATAGATAGATAGATAGATAGATAGATAGAGTTATATATTTGAAATTCAGAAAAACTGTGATCTGAAGACTTTAGGGGTAAAATATATCATCATATTTAATGGAGTCAGACACAAATGCATGAATTGTGTGGTTACATGGGGAGATTAGGCCCTCTGCTTTCTAGCCAAGCAGTCAAAAAATCAGAAATAAGCACTCCTTGATACAAGAGATTGTTGAGATACTGAAGGAGTGAAAAATGGGGTCTTATGTAGGACATATGTGAAATTAAAATGTCATATATGAAATTCTGGAGTCACTCTTGAGATCTCCATGTACTGCAATGATCCTGAACAGCATTCTAAAATTTAAGTGCTGAACAACAGAGCACAATGCCACCCAGGTTCCAGGTTTCTCACAAGGCAGAGCATTCATGGGTTGGATTCAAACAGTACTAGAAAAGCCTTGAAAATTGAGCCGAGTTGTACATGCTGTCCCCAAAAAATAGCAAAACTCAAAACCAAGTAATATAATCACAACATATGATGACTCAAGGTAAACACTCCCATTCTAATAGGAATGAATAGAAAAAGAATAGGATTAAAGCAAGATCAAACTTCAGGAAGTCAAACAATAAGTCTTGTTATTCCATATTCAGCCACTGGACTATGTGATGGTTTGGTGTGAGATCTGGTGACTTAGATGGGACACTCCTATGTCCTTGCTGATTGCAGCCAACCCAACCCTTCTCTTAGGCTGGCTGTGCTTGCTTACTACACCTTTCCTCATGAGGCACTCCACATTCCTGGAATCTCCAACTTCCTGGGACCACCACTACCCTTTTGGCATTACACACCCACCTCTCAGGGGCTCCTTGCCAGGCTTCCCATGCTGTCTTTTGAAATCTGATCAAAGGCCTCAACTTGTGTTCTGTGTCTACAAAGACAATTCCAAAGACTATGCATCAATCAGTACCCTGTCCCCCTTGGGTGATAGCTTCAGCAGCTTCTAAGCACCTGCATGGCTTGAGTATGTTGAAATGAATCCCAGAAACCAATTCCCTTCGAGGTCTTTCTTAGTCAGGAGTCCCAGAGACTCTCTTCTCCAATGTAAGGCTTACATTTTTAACACCTTTGATCCTGTGGGGTGGGGGCCTTACTAATTCCTGGTGTACCTTCAAGGCATCTTTCTTCCTATCTAGTTCAAAATATCTTGTTTCTTTTTAGTGGCACTAATACCTTAGTGATTACACCTTCTTTGTCTGCAGTCTTCACATGTGGTTCTTTCTAGGGTCTAAATTTAACTTCTTTAAATTTTTTTCTGACTAACATCAGATAGGAATACCCATGCCACAGCCAGAACATTCAGATGCTTGAAATTTCCTCTTCCAGACCAATAGTCTGTCACCCCTAATTCCAGCATCCAGCAGTCTCAGGACATTTGAAAACTGTGGACAAGTTTTTGCCAGGGTATCATATGCATTATCTATAGTCCAGTTCCCAATAGAGTCATCCTTTGAATTGAAACTTCATGAGCCTAACCTTTACCTCTCATTCTCATCAGCTATTTTAGTCTTCTGCACTCTTACTGGAATCATCTATCAGTCTGTTGTTACGGCCTTCTATGTTTTCTCTAGCCCATAGCTCTAACCTTTTCCAGATTCTTTCCACAGGCCAGTTATAAAAGGTTTTGAGCCCCCATGGTCAAATATGGTCACAGCAATGGTGCTACTTCTCAGTACCAATTTTTTGTATTGGTCAGCTTTTCCACTGCTGGGGTAAACTACATGATATCTAAAACTTAAATGAAAGAGATTTAGTTTGGCTTACATCTTCAGAGAGTTCAGTTCCTGGTGAGCTGGCTCCAGCAGACAAAGAGATGGCCAGAACAAATGTGCTCAGTTTATGACAGCCATGAAAAGGATCAGAGTAGAAAGTGGGTCAGAGAAGAGGCCAGAGACTGGAAATTGTCCCCAAGGTCAAACCTTGATGGACAACCAGATACATTCCTAAATGTGTTTTACTTACCCCCTAAGCAGCTCTCAAGCTAATTAAGTTGGCAATTAGCTGGGAGATACCAGTGGTTAACCTAATTTGAGCATATGCTAGTTAATGCTGATTGTCAACTTCACTGGATTAACAGATTCATGAGAAGATGATAGAACTTTGAAGGCATGGTCCTCACCAATGGGTTCCTAGCTAAACGGATACCAGGAGGGGATACCTAGCTGGAAGAAGGGGTTTATGGGGAACATGATGCTGGGAATGAATATTATCCTGGCCCCTCTCCCTGGTATTTCAAACTTGCTGCACTTCCTCTCACCATGAGTTGAGCCACTTTTGTCTGCCATTCCCTTCTCCTGTGCTGTTTCTGCATTGGATCTATCCAGCTGTAGACAGAAGCTTCTGAAACAATGAACCAAAATAAACTCCTTTTCCTTAAATTGTAAGGGTCAGGTGTTTTATCCCAGCAACAGAAAGCTACCCTGTAAAAAGCATGGTGTCTGGTCAGCCAGATAGCTCAGCAGACTAAAGCACCTGCTTAAGCAGAGCACAGCGGCCAGAGTGCAATCCCCAGAGTGCCGTGATGGCCCCACCCCTGGGGCATGCTGAAATGGTGATTGAGACTGGCCATGGTGGTGCATACCTATAATCCCAGCACTTGAGAGGCTGAAAACAGGAGAATCACTATGAGTATAATCTATACAGTGAGACCCCGTAGGCCCTGTAGGCCCTATATTAAATACCAAAAAAGAAGCATGGTGTCCTATTAATATGCACAATTCTTATGTTCCATGCATCAGTTAATAAAATAACTTGTAAAAGATGAGATAATCAACATAGAAAACCATCATGCCTACTTTAAATAGTTGACAAAGATACTAGGTTTGCACCTGTATTTTATTTTTATGTAACTATTAAAAATTGTCTTTTATTGCATTTTCTAAATGCTCATTATTCCTATACTAAAACACTATTGATTTTTATGTTCATGCTGCATCCTATAGTCTTATTAAATTCATATATTAGTTCTTATTAGAGCCCTTACAATTTTCTATGTATGCATATTTGTTGAATAAATGAGTTCAGTCTCCAAATGTTACGCACTATATGACTCCATTCACACATCAGTCTGAAAAAGAGCCAAGGTTGTAGAAAGTGAGAAGCTTTACCTCTAAAAAAAATTTCTTTGTGAAATTGTTTTAGGCTTTGTCCTAGGAATACAAGCATTTTTCATCACACATAATTTAATAAATCTAGTACACCACATAAACATAAGAACAAGAAAAAAAATCACATGATCATCTCAATAACAAAATCCAACATCCATTCATGATAAAAACCCTAAAGAAAATAGGTACAAAAAGACCTCATTGCAATATGATAAAAGCTATGTAGGACAAACTTACTCCTGACACCATATTGAATAGTTAAAAAATAAGAGCTTTCTCTTTAAAATCAGGAATAAGACAAAGATATCCACTATCACCACTCGTACTCAATATAGTCCTGGAAAATGAGCAAAAAGGCGGGAGAAAGAATTAAAAGGGACACCTATAGAAATAAAGAAATTAAAATATCACTATTTTTTTCACTATTTGTACATAGTGAAATGATCCTTTACATGGAAGTTCAAAAAACATCACCAAAAGACTCCTAGAATAGCCCAAGTCAGCAATTTAGTAAACTACAAATTCAATATTCAGGGCTGTAGCGAAAGCTCAGTGGCTTACATTCTTATCTGGAAAGTACAAGGTCCTGAGTTAGATCTCCAGTACACAACAAAAAAAAAATTTTTTATTATTTTTTTAATTGAAGAATAAATAGCAATGAGACAGTTTTAAGGCAAATTAACAGGACAGATTTGATAAATAACAAAAAAATTAATGTACAGAAATCCATAGCAATAGCATTTTCACAAAAAAATTTTTGGTATTAAGTAAATGTTCTCTATTTTGAATATATATTGGTTCACATTATATAATATCTGTGATTTACTTGTGCACATTCACAAACCTATACAAGTTTAAACTCAGGATTATATGTCAGAAAATTTAATGTATATAATTTAAAATTTTTTGAAATAATAAACATCATAAAATGATAAAAATTTCTAATATGTTTCTTACTATTAAAAAATCACAGAAGTTATAGAGCATAAATTCATTATTATAAGGGAAAATATTCTTATATGCTTGTGAGTATGTAGAAATATAAAAATATCACAAGTGAAACTTGGCAAGAGTGAAATTTCAAACTTTTTATTTTATTTGTTACAGTAAGTTCTTATGAAATTTGTTAGATTATTTAAATTAAGATTTGTATGAGAGGGCCGTCCGAATAGCTCAGCAGATTAAAGTGCCTGCTTAGGCACACACAGGGACCAGGGGTTCACTCCTTGGCCTGCCGTGCTGGCCCAGCCCCCAAGGCACACTGAGACAGCGACTGAGACTGGTGGTGGCACACGCCTATAATCCCAGCGCTTGGGAAGCTGATAAAACAGGAAGGATCACTATGAGTCTGATCTGTATACTGAGACACTGTAGACCTTGTACTAGATACATTTAAAAAAAGAATTCGTATGATAAGAAAAAACTGAGATCCAACATTGCCTTGTCATAAAGAGACAAAACATATAGAATCAAAAACAATTCAAACAGGAGAATCGCTACAAGTCCAAGCTGTATAGTGAGACCCTGCACAAAGAAAAAAACTAACATGCCTAATGGTTTTCAGTAACCACAGGTTATGAACTCTAAAAGTCAGACAAGGAAGAATGGATGGCTGGCAAAAGCTGTAAAGAATCATTTTAAAGGACAGGACAACTATCATAGGTGGAAAGGGTGGCAGAGCATTTTTGAAAACAACATCTGAAGTATAGGAGTAGAGGAAGGAATCAAATGAAGCTTTAGAATGGCCCAGATAATTAGATTAATCATACAGTTAGACATACAGCAGTATTTTACAATATGACATGACTATGTAGCAGAGCTGAGAATTTTGAAAAGACTGTACATGATTTGGCAACTGGGAATACATTAAAGGACTCCAGAGGAATATCAAGGGAAGTAGAGGGGAAAGATGCTGGAACTCAGGAGTTTAAAAATGATTTGTAAATAAGACAGGGAAAAGTGCTTAAAAGACAAAGAAATTTACAGCCAAGTAATTTATAGGGAAAATAGTATTAATGAATGAATTTAGGGTAATAATGTTTGTGATAATAGATAATGAGCATGTTTCAAACAAAACAAAATATGGGCAAGTGGATAAAAGGGAAGAAAAACATTAAAGAGGCATTACTGGCAAAACAAGAGTCAGTAAGAAAATGAGAATAAAGAGGGGGTTATTAGCCTTAGAAAAGAAAAGATGCAGCTGTGCCATTAACACTGTGATCAAGGACTAAAAGGCATTTTTTTGAAGGTGACAAAGAGAAAATATACTAGATGATATGGCCTCAGGTGACTGCAACAACATCCACCACATGTTTTTCTTGCAGTTTCATTTTCGACATTCTTGTCTTTGAAAGGCAGGAGCCATGTATAACCCTTTTCCCTTCAACCTTAGGGAGACCTTTGAGTAGTTCAACCAATACAATGCATTAGGTATGGAAACTAAGGCAGAGACTAGCCTAGAGAAGGCAATGCGGCTTCTTCTGGGCTCACAGTAACACTCATACTCAACACCTTAAACCCCCACTAGTCACAAAGTCCATGGGCCAAAAAAGCCAGTCTACATGGAAAGGTTATATACAGGCTATTATGTCTTGTGTTTAGATATTCCCACAAGGCCGCATATGGTCATAGGTGGGCTTTTCAAGAGATGACTGGATTTAGTATGTGATTGATTTAGAGTACAATGTTGGGATGAAAGGTGTATGATTGTTAAATCAGTCCATTGATTAGTTTAGCACCCTAAGCCTGACAGTCTGGACAAGATTAAAAGGGCAGAAAGATGTTATTAAGGCCTCTTACAGCTTTGGCTACACTGTAGACACCATAAACTATTTTCTTCTGTGATATCTTTCTGCCATGTTCCACTTTGCCTTGGATCCAGCTAACTATGGACTGAAACTTCTGAAATCACGTAAGCTAAATAAACTTCCTCCTTTAACTCTGGGTGTCTATATATTTGTCTTAGCAACAAGAGCAAAGCAACTAAGATGTAGCCCTCAAGTGTACAGCACTTGAGTTGTTTCTTCTATATCACACACCATGCTTGTGAATTGATAACTGTTGAAGCTTCTGAGCCCTCCTAGCTAAGACATATACATAGAGATAGATAGATAGATAGATAGATAGATAGATAGATAGATAGATAGATAGATAGATAGATAGATATAGATATAGATAGATATATCATAGAACAGATGCAAAACACACTCAGCTGTTCCCTTCTAAAATTCCTGACTCACAAAAAATGAAGAGGCTGCTGTTTTGTGCCACCAACTTTGGAGTGGCTTGTTATGAGAACTAACCAGAACAAGCTACCTTAGTTTATTGGAAAAATACTGTTCTGTATTTAATAGGTCCTGAGGCAGGGTGGGAGATGCAGTAATAAAACAATAACTGCTGTGGGCCAGCCAAATAGCTCAGGGGATCAAAGCACCTGCAAGCAGGCACAGAAGTCTGGAGTTCAATCACCAGGCTGGCCCTGCCCCTGGGGCAATCCCAGCACTTGGAAGGCTGTAATCAGGAGAATAACTACAAGTCTGATCTAGTAGCAAGACCCTGAATACTCTGTAGACTCCTCCCTAAAAAATACAGAAATAAAATAATAATAGCTGCTGATTTCAAGAGGTTTACAATCAAAAGTCAAAATTAGACATATCATGCAACCACACATGACCATGCAAAACACCCAACAAGTCAGAGAGTTAGTGGGACTGTTAGAATCTTCTTAGAACAGTTCCTGCTGAGAATAAGGAAGGTCAGGAAGGATGAGGGTTTTGATGAATAAACTATTACAGTTAATGTTCTCAGAAGACAACAAGACATCACTAAAAAGATTGTTCAATAGCAATGAAGACCCAGCTGGATTAAACAGCATGCATTTGGGAACAGCTATATCAGCTCAGTTGGATCACATCCTCTAGCAATGTTTACCAGTATGGAGGACAAGGTTGGAAATTTAACAGTAGGAAAGATTTGAGTTTTATCTAGCATGACAATTACTTGCACAATTCTTAATTCATTTAGCAAACATTAAACACCTATTATGAGCCAGAACTCTGAATAATAGTATGAAAGAGAATGATATATAACTGAACACAGAAGTATATCGAAATTTAAGGGCTCTGAGAAATGTTTTAGAGGTTTTGTGTTTTTTTTACAGTGGAAATGAAATTGACCTGCCTCTTAGTAATTATGTTCAAATGATACAAGTATCTCAGTTAAAAGAAAGTAAGACTTAGGTAAATCAAGATTCCTTACACTCCTGAGAGTTTACAATTAGATGAGACCTGAAATGGGATAAGAGGGAGAGTAACAATAACAAGGAGATCATGACTGAGTAGTATTTGAAATTTGGTCAAATTACAGTTTTACTTTCTCTGGCTCTTCTTTACTTTCTTTCAAGCCACTTAACATCTGGTTAGTTTGACAATAGTAGCTGGCTATGATTCCGAGAATAGGCAGTTATTTCCCCAAACCTGAATTCAGTTTGTCTATCCAGGTATGGTAGGATTTCCTGTAAGTCCAACACTCTGGGAAGCTGAAGCAAAAGGATCCCAAATTTGAGCTCAGCCTTGGTAACTTAGTAAGACCCTGTCTCAAAATGAGAAGGTATGGGGATATAACTCAGTGTGAAAACCTTGGGTTCAATCCCTGGTACTGCTAAAAAAAAAAAAAATTTAATTTTAAAAAAAGGTTTGGCTGTATTTCTTTGTAAGGAAGCTTATGTTTAGCCTAGCTGAAAACTGATGTTTCACATGTCTAGGGTTTTAAAAATCTGGTGCTCTGAAAACTGAGGAGAACTATCCTGACATTATGCTTCTTGTCAGTTTTTAAAAATAATCTCAACTCTTCTGGGATGGTTATATCTGAATCTTCTTAGTGCAAAATAGTGACCTTTGTTCCATCTTATGTCAGGTCAACTAAATACAGATGATGCTCTATAACCATGAGGCTGTGGGCTGTACGGGAACAGGGCACACAGTCTGTCCACATTTCTTGGCACTAATAACTGGACTTACAACTTCTACAGAAACTCCTTGGTATTCTTGAATGACTAGGTCCATGACCTCTCACTGAAAGCAAAACCCAAGGTTGCCTAAGTCTCATGTAAAATGATATAGTATTTGAACATACCCTCTGCATCTCCTACCTATGCTTTAAATTATTTCTGTATTATTTATAATACCTAATGCCATGTAAACCACGTATGCAAAATAGTTACTATAGTGTATTGTCTAAGGAATGGCAAGAAATAAATCTATATATACTCAAGATAGATGCTGTTTTTCAAATACAGTAATACCTCAGTTCAAAAATGCTTCTGTTTTGAAACAATTTAGTTTGCAAACAAAAGCATTTGAAAAAAATTTGCTTTTGTTTGCAAACTCCACATCAGGTAACAAACATGACTTTCTGCCCCACACAAACACAAACACAGCCTTCAGCTCCAAACTGATGAAACAAATTAAGCTCACAAACCAAAGTGCCACTGTACTTTCCATCTATGGTTGGTTGAACTTATGGCTTGGAATCCATGGATCATGGATGCAGAGGACCAGCTGTATTTCATTTTAGTGGAGTCAGGCAACTTTGACAATTAATTCTGGTCACATAATTCAAATAGTCTTATATGACCAACTCATTATAAGAAAACTGGACCAGAAGCAGTGCTGGGGTCTCCTGGTATTTAGGTGTTTTCCACACACTGGTAATGGTTTGAGAACTAGAAATAAAGCCTCTGTTGTCTGACTCAGCAGTGAAAAGAAAAAGAGCTGGACAGGAAGCCTCCAGATACATCAAGTATGTATACTTCTCTTGTGTCACTCCTGAATCCATTGCATGCAATATAACTATTCCATGAGTTAAGTTACTGGAGTCCTGTGAATTGTTCCAGCAAGCAATGATAGAACACTTAAGGTAATTGATGTAATTAATGCACAGAGTGTAGAGAGTAGGAAGGATGGAAGATCTCTGAGGAGACTTATTTATTTATTCAGCCTTTATTGAGTGTTAACTGGCTTCAGAAATCTCACTGAGCAACTGGAAGACAAAAATAACTCAGACATGACCCTTGATCATAAGCTTTTCACATTGTGAGGAAAAATGTATAGACTACAAACAAAAGATCACAACCTATTGCAATAACTGCCAAAAGAGGGGTTGGCAGAAGCAATCCTGAAGAGTACAAAACATCTTGAGGAAATATTTTTAGGGCTTCCTAATTAAGCTTAGTCAGAAATGATGGGGTAAATTATCAAGGAGAACTAAAGAGGGAAAGAAGCAAAAGAAATACTCAAAGAATTAGAAATGTGATATTGTTTATACATATTTTGATCAATAAAGAGCTGTTTAAATAAATTATAATACCAATTGTGCAACTAAATACTGTAAGCTACTAAAAAATAGAATAATAACAAAAATATTTGCTCCATCTTGTAAATATATTTCTAGCCCCAGGGGAAGAACACGTTTAAGAAATATGTTGAGGTCATATTATTTAGACATAATTGAGAAAGAAGAAATATGTGAAGAAACATTGGTGGCTACTTTCTAAACCATATAGCCAGAAATTTAAGAGATTTATGAATACCAAACAGAATAAAAATTTAAAAATTCATACACAAATACTTAGCAATTTTACTTATTTTTCCCATAATTTTATTGAGAAACAAATAGCAATGAGAGAGTTTCAAATCAAATTAGTAGGACAGTTTCAATAATTAATGCATTGCATATTGTTACTTAGCAATTTTAAAAGAGAGGGAAAAAGGTAAACCTTAATTGACAACTAACATGACTGGACTGACCTCACCTCCTAATAGCAGTAATAGATTTCTAGGATGCAATAGACTTGCATCCTCAAAGTGGTAAAAGAAATAAACAGCAGCCAAAATTTCTATGGCCAAAAAAAAAAAAAAAAAGAAAAGGCCCCAACATTCATTTGCAACAAATGGAAATCATATGGAGATTCCTTAAAAACAAAACAAAATAAATAAAAATCAATTAATCAATCCATTTAATTAGGAACTCCATTTGACCCAGGCATTCTCCTTGTATATATCTGCCTAAAGGAGTTGAAGACTTCATATTGCAGGAATACATGAATGCCCATGTTTGTAGCAGCATAACTCATTATACCTAAACTATGGAAACAGGCTTTAAGTGCATCAAGTAAAGCTGCAGAGATAGCTCAGTGGCACAAGAGCCTGCCTGGCAAGTGCAAGGGCCTGAGTTTGATCCTTGGTACCAAAAGAAAGAGAGAAAGGAAGAAAGGGAGGGAGGGAGGGAGGGAGGGAGGGAGGGAGG